>JBAJHX010000051.1:10782367-10798008 GCA_037176925.1 Amniataba percoides
TACATACATACATACATACATATATATATATATGTGTATGTATGTATGTATGAATGTACACACACACACACACAGATGATTAACAGACAGGATATTTGAGATACTTGTTCTGAGTGGAGATCATGTGGGTTTTTACTCACCGCCATGTAGGCAGCACAGCCGGCGCTGCGGGTCTTGGCTTTGGAGTCAACGAGGCGTCCGCTGATGCCAAAGTCGCACAGTTTGATCTGACCTTTAGCATCCAGGAGGATGTTGGAGGGTTTGACGTCCCGGTGGATGACGCCATGTTTCTCTTTCAGGTACAGCAACGCTTTGACTATCTGGAGCACAAACAGACAAATACACACACACAGTAAGACATTAAGCACTTTTACACTTCACTATCTGCTTATGTGTGTGTTTCTTCCACTTACTGCCACGGTCATCTTTCCAAGGATTCGCTCTGGGATGGGGCCCTGGATTCTCTTCTTCAGCTTCTCAGCACATGTTCCCATCAGCTCCATGGCGATGAAAACATCCGTCTGTACATGTACATAAGCACACACATAAACACACATGCATTTAACAGGGGAGTATAATTTATATTTTGCAGTTTGTTTGGGGTGTTGTCTTTCCATATGATGTTAAGAAAACAGACAGTCGTGTATTTTGGGGACACCCACGTTGGTAACTATAGCGCCATAGCACTGGATGATATAAGGGCAGTCATGACTCTTCAGCACCACATCCAGGTCCATCAGGATCCTCTTGTTCTCGTCCTTGTTTCCTGTGCGACGCATTTGCTGGTGACACACACACAAAATAACAGCCATCTAAGATTCTTGCCTTTTGAATGTATGAGACACACACACCATGCTGTGCGTGTGAAGAAATGAGCAGTTAGGAAATCACAAGACAAAAAACTCCTCTGGGAAGCTGATTGATTCCCTAATTGTTAAACAACTCGGACGGCTACAATTAAGTCATCTCTTAAATAGAGGGGTTGTTATGTCGGGTTATTACTGCCACTGTGTTGGTAAACTAGTCACACTTTAAGCACAACAGAAAATCAGAGAGCTACTCTGGGCTGAGCATCAGACTTCTGCTGTATCTTCAACATGTTGACTGACGTTTGAGTCTTCAAGGTCCCTGTAGGGAAATTTTCTTGTAGTTTGTAAAAACAAATCACAAGCCAAGACGTTATAATTCAGTCCCCCAAAGATTAAACTTGACAAAATGAATTATTAAAGCATAAATAATTACATAATGTTCACATTAAGGAGACTTATGGCATTCTAAATCAACCTGACTGACCATCAACACCAGACCTTGTACATTAGTTTGCTATTATTTATTAGGAAACCATCTTCTTAGAGTTTAAATACACCAGCAGCCTACAATGACTACTAAGAGTCAGTTATGTCTTTCAAAACCTAAATCAAGTGATCTGATACACACTGTTCTACATAGAAGTATATGTACAAAGTTTAAAATATTATCATTAGTAATTTTATTTTAAGTGTATTTTTTCTATTCTTTTACCATTGTCAATGTCTAGATTTTGGCCCATGTATATTTGTATATTTGAGCAACTGCAACAGCTGAAGCAAATGAGGACCCTATAAACAATAAATAGGAGGGTCTCACTTTGACTGCGATGACATGGCCGGTCTTCTTGAATCGCACTTTAAAGACCTGCCCACACGTCCCGCTGCCGATCTCGCCCTCACTGATCAGGTCCGTCACCTCGGCTGGATACCGCTGTGGACAGACAAGGAGGCACAAACGGGGCAAAACAAGATTTTAGACCACACTCAGGATATCTATATTGGTGAAACTAATGACTGAATGTTGTTTTTATGGAAGGTCCGCAAGCTGAAAATAGATGAGAGAGGACAGTTGTGATTTTCTGCATCGTAAGGCAGCAGTAAACCACCCTGGGCCATTTACTAACAAATGTTTTGATGTGTAATTAAGTCGCTCCCCTGATGGCTATATGTCTGAAGATACCAGCACACAGAAGGATGACACACCATTTCCCCCACTTGGTTAAAATTAAATAATTGGTGACTGAGATGCCGAGAGTGACGTCTCATTGAGTGCGTAATGCAGCAGCCCTTTCTGGGCTAATGAGAGGAAGTAGAAACGATCTGGAGAGCAGCGATGAGTCAAGTCATTTTCTCAGGCATCTTCAAACCCTGACTGGCACCGACTATGATACTGGACCTGATGGCTGGAGGAGGGAGGGAAAGGAAACAAACAAACCGAGGCCAGCCTGCAGTCGATCTCCTCCACTTTAGGTTGGTGAACAAAAACAACACGCAGCTTGTGGTTTTTGAGTCTTATGAATCTGTTGTCAAAGAGTTGGTTTTCTCAGTGGAGATGTTTGCTTTCACAGTGTTTAAACATTGTCCTGGTTTAACAGTGCTCTCCATTGTCATTATACAAGTCCATCTGCTTTTTGAAACAGATTTGATTTTTTATGTCTGAAACCTGAGGAGAACAAACAATTCTTACAATTCATTTAGGATCAATAATTTTGGATTATTTTTACATGTTTTCTTTTCTGTAAGTCTGGCTCTCAACATTTTCCTATTTTTCAACTCGGTCTGTGACACTCCAGCCCATTGGTTAATACTGAAGATGTTAATCTTCAAGTCGCAAATATGTAGTTTAATTATTTCTTAAAAGCTCCTGAGTACTGTTTTTTTTGTAGCAAATGTTACTAAAACGGGAATAAACAGTACATTAGGATAGGACTACTTTCAGCTGTGTTAATAAACATTCATTGATCTGAGCAGCATGTATGTATGACATGTATGCATTAACATTTACAGGCCGAGAACTTTAACGTACGTGCACATCTCACCTGACCGTCGATCTTTAGATAACCCGTCTGTTTCATAATCTCCAGCAATTTCTGGTCAATCTCTGCACTGTGGGCATGAAAACACAGAGAAATGACAACAATGTCAGTGTGTGCAAATGCCGTTCAAGTATGTGAGATCTTCACGGAGAGAGCGAGAGAGTGATAAAGAGAAAGCGAGAGAGAAAGAGAGACACTTATAAATGTATGCTGTGTGTGTGTGTGTCTGCACATCTCCCACCCGCACACTCTGCATGTAACATAATCTGCTCTTCAATAAACAACCCTTGATCTGCTCGCCAGTGTTGCTGTGGTCATGTACAATCTTGTGAGTGTATATATATGATAACTGTGACTGTTTTGTCTCAGTGTTTACATTGATACTTCCTCTAAGGCTAAAAACACTGCGCTCACTCATCTCCTGTCTGTGTGTGTCTGCTCGCATTCATTTTCCAAACTAGATGGCTGAGATTCAAAGTTGCGACTTCCTGAGTTTCATTTAGTCAAAAAGTCAAGCAAAAGACTTGCTAATTAAAAAACACTTCCTTCTACTTATCCCTTGGCTGATGTTCCCAGACAGTTGTTATTTATCAAAAATTAAAGATGTCCTTTCAGCATCATCATGCGTGTTCACATACTTCTCTAGACTCTTCTGCAGGCCGTACGGAGGTGTGGGCAGGGTGAGCATGTGTCGCGGGCGGCTGGTGTAGGGGTGGTGCTGAGGCGAGCTCTCTGAAGACGATGACCGGCTGCCTCCATCGTTGGCCAGCGGCAGCTGGAGCGCTGGGGTGGGTGGGGGGTGGGGGGGGGTGGTGAGGGGGACATATGACACATTAGACACAGACAGGAGGACAGAACGAATGGTACAGTACGTTTCGCACCACAGGCCAGCATGCCAGAAGGTGTAAGATGGCATATGTATGTGTGTATTCATGCACTGACTGGCTTCACTACTCTTGTGCTTTAAAGCTGTGAAGCACCAACAGAAAAGGTGATATTATCATCATTTGTGCTTTAATTGCCATTATTTTTCTCATTTCAGCTATCTCTTTAACTTACAGACATTTTTTTGTTTTCAAACACAATGACTGAATCAAAGTGTCTGATGAGAATCCTTTGTAGTACCGACAAATATTTCCCATGAGACTTTAAGCGAAGGCAATGTCAGAGAGTCCTCCCTGCAGCCCTGTCATCTACCCAGTGTGTTGTATTTAACCAGCATATCAACTTGTTGTTTTTATTTCCCCAAAGTTACAGCTTTGTTTTTGTTTCGCTGATGTCCCGACCTAATGTTAAAACAAACAGGACAGTTATCTCAGAGCAAAAGCAACACCATTCTCAGGCAGGGACGGACAGCTCAGGATGGGGGGGGGGGGGGGGGTTGTTACAGTTTACAGATGTGGATGTCCACACAAGGAAAGTCACAGTTTATTAAAACATAGGTTTTATTTAATTAGCTCTAACCATCAGTGTTATTGATTATGATAACACTGTACTCACTGTCAAAACTCACTGACCAGGAAACAAGCATGAGCACTCAGTTGATCATACAGATTATAAACAATAAGATCACAAGTAATGCTCCTGTGTTGTTAATAATCTCTCTTTGTAAATGAAACCGTGAGAGAACACAGCCACCAAGAACGTTTGGCTTTCTTTCACAGCTTGTATGATCATTTGACTGCTTGCATTTGTTGGCCTTTGGGACATCTTTTTTAGCGATTTTGCATCGTTCCCAGATCTCAAGAGATCGTTTTGCCGCGTACAGTCATCATGACCGACAGAGCTGATGGTCAGAACAATGAAAATAAAACCCAAGTCATCATAAACTGCAGTTTGACAGTCAGTAGTATCAGTCAGACAGTATCATCCACACAAAGTCACGCAGCCTGATCGATACCCTACTTCGTGACCCCTGGATGCAGAAATGAGACAGTTGTAGGTCCGGTTCACAGCTGAACCACACTGAAATCCAGAATCCAAACAGAGGATGCAACATGCTCCTAGCCCTGCGTTATTACAGGCTCAAATCATGCGTTCAAGGACGTGTTAAAACAACGCTGACCTTGTAATATCAGATGAGTGTGTGTGTGAGTGTGTGTGTGTGTGTGTGTGTGTGTGTAAGCAAATGCTGACTCATTTTCAAATGGAGAATGTTAAAGAACAGAACAATTTAAAAGTAGTATTAACACACCGGTCATGCAAACCAAAGGCTCAGCCAGAAAGTCAGCAGCTACAATGACAAAGCCTTTAAATGCCCACTTATGATCAATTTCACATCAGCAACCTGTCTGAAAAAACATTCAAAGACGACGTGGCTGTTATTATGATTTTTTTTTTTTTTGTGGTGGTAGCTGGGAGCTCTTCAGAGAGCGCCGGCAGGTGTTTGTGTCCATGAGTCACCTGTGGAGGGATCAGCCTGTGGGGGAGAATGAGTTGGTGAAGGGGAGGAGGGGGTTAGTGAGGAGAGGAAGGAGGACTGAGGCAGTACTTTGGCACAGATCGCAGCTCCACAGTTCAGCCGGCTCCAGATGGACGGATGAGAGGATAGACGGGCAGACAGAGCGAGGAGAGAGGGAGACGAAGACACACACACACACACAGAGCGCCTCCTGCTCACACACTGCTGCTGCAAAAGGAAGGAGGAGGGGGGAAGAAGAGGGGATGCCAGAAGATGAATAACAGACAAGCAACATCAAACAGTCCGATGTGTGAGAGAGAGACGAGAAATTCGGCCAAAACTGCATAACACAGACTAAGCTGGAAGTCACACAGTCAGTCGGGCTCAGACAGGAAGGCAAATCTTCAGTCGGCACACAAAAGAAAACAAAGAGGAGAAGAAGAAGAAGAAGAAACTAGAGCGTTTGCAGGACTTCTGCAGACGGACCAGTGGGGATGCTGGATTAGAAACTGTCGAACAAAACGCAACCCAAAACGTCATGTCGTGCAGGAAAGCCACATGCGCCGTGTATTCTCTGCCTCCAGCGAAACGAAGGTTAATCATCCCGCGCGCACGCGTCCACACACACACACACACAGACCATGAACATCAACGCACACCAACACCGCCCTGCCACTGGCTCAGACACACACAGAAAGAGAGAGAAGAGAGAGAGGAGATGGAAAGATGGAGAAGGGATGTGATTTGAAGGGAGGTGTAAAAAAAAAAAAAAACTGCGACACTAAAATTTCAGCACTGTTCAAGGACTTGGTTTCACAAACATGGATTAGAGTCAGTCTTAATCTTATCAGGCGCTGGCTGGGAGAGATGCAGAAATGTAAGAGTGCATGCGGGGAGGAGGTTTGAAATCGAAAGAAAATGTGATGTTTTGAGACTGCCCTGCTAAAAAAAATTACGGTAAATCTGTGTTTCTGAAGGCAAACTACACCTCGTCAACACGACTTTCTTCTGCTGGGTCACTTTAAAGACCAGTTCAGTCGGTCAGGCTGAAACATTATATGCCCCTAAATCTGCTGGAGAGTAAACTGACTTTTACAGCCACTTGTTGAGGACGGAGCAGATCTTTCTCCACACAGTCTGTCCTTTTTTTCCACTCGAAGTTACACTTGATGTAAGAAACGTGCATAAAAGTGTTAACAAGACAAACGTGAGTCATTCCAGGAAGAGAAGCAGTAAGATTCGAGAGCCTGTTAGGCTCTACTGGTGGGAGCATAACAAAGGAAACTTAGCCAGTAAGAATGTAGGGAGCTGTATGAGTGTTTTTCTCTGATAGGTTTGGAAAAACAGAGAGACAAAAGATGGAGGAGGAGAGGATGGGAGGTGAAATGGGGGAACACGGGGGTGTTGGAGGGGGGAGACAGAGAGGTGCAGTGGCAGAGAGAGCGATGGATTGAATGATACCTGCACGTTGGGAAGGGGCTGGAGCAGGACTGAGCTGGATCACGATGACTAGACGGAGGAAAGAAAATATACACACACACGCACATTACTGCACTGTTCAGACTGATCACGCACGCGTACACAAACACACGCGATCATACAGCAAAAGGGAAAAAAAACACTTTCTAATGCCTGTGATGCCTTTGTTCTCTTCATACATAAAAAATGCAGTGTATATTATAGCGTGGTGTTGTTCTAGCTTTTCCTCCTTTTCCTTAAATCCTGTGAAAAGACCAAAATCAACAATGTGCTGGTTTGTCTTTCGACACTTTCCCACCCTGTCTGCACCACTCGAGTCCTGAAGGAGTAAACATTTAACTTAAATGTTTCTCAACCAGGAATAAACGTTTCTTGGGGTGTTCTGGTGCTCAACACTGACAGAGAAAGTGAATCTAATGTGGACTGGTTTGGAGCTGCAACAACTAGTTAATTAATAGTCAGCTGTTAAATTAATCTCTGCCTGTTTTGACAATGAATTAATTTTCTGAGTCAAATTCAATTTTTCTGATTTCAGCTTCTCAAAGGTGGATTTCTTCTAGTTTACTCCTTTTCGACAGTAAACTGAGGATCTTTCGGTTGTGGAGAAAGCAAGACATTTGAGGATGTCACATTAGCCTCTGTCAAACAGTGATCAACAGTTTTTTCCAATCTATATTAATCTATTAATCTATATTGAAAATCATTCGTTGCAGCTGGAGGATGGTCTTATCAGGGCTGTAACCTACATTACTACTTTTCTGACAACAGGTGAGGTTTGTTTGTGGGCTCAGCTGATTGTTGGTTTTGCTTTCTTTTCACTGACAGCAAGAAAAACACAGAATAACACCAAGCTTTACCTTTAACTCGGACACACTCTTGCACACTGTTACTTCACAAAACATGATTAAAATAAAAGACCAAAAAGGGGAAAAAAAAAAACAGTCTCAAACTTCACATGAAGTGCTGATCTTCAGGAGGAATTCATTTTTTAACAGAGTGAACAGTCTGAATTAAAACGTTTAAAGGTGCGCTGTTAACATAATAAAGGTCTTTCTGCCTCCAACACGATGTTTATTTGTCACCGAGCTGCTGTTTGTTGGAGACTTTTCCACACGCTTCAAGGGCCCAATATTTCACCACTGTTATAACACTCACTTCACATACACTGACAGACATGAAGGGCTTCATGAAACGGGTCTGTAGAAGAGTCCAATTTCACCTCTAAATGTGAAGTTGTTACCTAAAACACATTAACAAAAACACGTAAAACACACCGCCATAAGCAACGGTTGGTAACGTCCGTTCAACGTTAGCTAACGTGTGATAGCTCAAATTAGCGTCAAAAGGGTGAAAAACTGTCACCGAAAACAGACTTTTCACACGTAAAAAAACGCTGCTTGATAATTTCACAGAGCCACAAGTTAGCTGGGGGTAAATGGCACCTTGGTAATTTGTCACAAGCAGGCAGCAAAGTGCCGTGAAATGTTTCCAGGCTGACGCGGGGCCTGCCACCGACTATCACTCGGGTCGCTAGCCCGCTAGCTTAGCGTGTTTGACAGGACAGAAGCGGAGCAGCTGTCGGGACGTGACTCCCAGCGACCAGTCCCGTGACAGCGCCTCGTTTCTTCAAAAAACCACTTTAATCGTCGCGGGGACGGCCCGGTGTCCCAGGCAGACGATTTGACGGTGAAATCGAGCGAGCGAGCCGAGTCTGTGTTTGTTTATGTAGCTAGCCTGTTAGCATGTAGCAGCTCCCTCCCTCCCTCCTTCCCCTCCGCCTCTCCGGAGCTTTTCCCCGGGTTGTTCTGCCCGGTACCGACCCCCCGGCGCTCCCCGGCGGACACTCACTCGGCCTCGGGCGCGATCTCTGCGGGCTCATGTCGATGTTGAGGTCGATCCTGCGGCGAGCTTCTTCATTCTCCTGCTTTAGTTTCTCCTCGATTCGCGACAGCCTCTGCTCCAGCGACGACATCTTGAAAAATTGAGCACCATGTAGTTTCCAGCAGAGCTCTCGACTCCCCTCTGTGGTGGGAGGAGGAGAGAGGAGGGGAGGAAAGGAGAGGAGGGAAGGAAAGGAGAGGAGGAGAAGGAAAGGAGAGGAGGAGACAGGAGAGGAGGAGAAGGAGGCTCTGTTTTTTGTTTTTTAAGTCCCTTTATTGAAGCATTGCTGGAGGTTTTTACATCACTTCTTCATTTGAGAGCAGTGAGAAAGAAAACTGGAAAATGTTTCTCTGCTCAGAAATGTACAATCAGTGCTCAGTTGTCATTTGTGGCTGTGGCCCCGTGTTTAATTCTCCACTGGAGGTCTGCTGTCCACTTTTCTACAGGCGGATGGTGAAAGAACAAAGGTTCCTCAAACAGCCACACGCCCCGAGTCTCATTTCACGTGTGATTGTAAAAGCTGGTGGGCCTGCAGTGCAGAGCTGTACAAAGTGTTAATGGAGTCAGATCCACGGCCTCTTGTTGTGAGAGGAAAAGCTTGTTTGCTGCAGCCCCTCGACCGGCAGCAGTCGAGCAGTATGAACCTGCGTATTGTACAACAGACTTTGTGCAGTCCAGAGTCCACGTGAGCAGTTTTGGGCTGGATGTTACTGAGGATCTGCCCCCCCCGCTGTGACCCAGTGCAGACCACACCAGAAAAAGCCAGAGACGGCTCTCTGGACGACATCGTCCACCAGGCCTTTGGTGGTATCAGAGCGACCGGTCTGTGAAAAAGAGTCAACTGACAACTGGAGCAGTTTCTTTCTTTGAAAGCCCTCAGAGCCCAAAAATACACCACTTCGACCCCTTTCACTTAAACTTTCGACCCCCTGCTTCGCTTGCTCGAGTCTTACAGGCAGACTGGGCACCACCTGATCCCTCCACCCCTCCACTGTTTCACGAGCGAGGGTTTACTTTTTGTCCAGTTCACCCGTGCAAAAGAGACTTTTTCATAAGCGCACAGAGTATCCTGAAAACACTGAGCATCACTCGGACTGGAGATAAAAATATCCAAGATTCAAGACTCCTTTATTTGTCCCACAGCGGGAAAACACATATGAGTGATCCTCCCTGATCCAGAGACACAATTCATCATTTACATTATGAGATCTGCACACGTCAATCAGAAGGAAAATATTGTTTTGTTTATGATTGTCCTGTCAGCTACATAATGCTCATCTTACGTTTATTTCAGGGAAAGCACCTTACAGTCTCTACAGAGGAGGGACACTGTTCTTAAGGAAGGAGAGATTTTCTTTCTTGACCAGCAGGGAAAGCTTTGCTTGTTTATTTATGAACACCCTGTAAATCCCCCCAGAGTGCTGCAGAGTTTGCAGTCAAATCCATCTTTCATTTCATTAGTGAGCCCTGTCACCTCTGTTGGAAGACATGACAGGTATTTTAAAATATTGTCTCACACTTTATAAACCAAATAATTAGTCGAATCCACTGAATGCACAGATTTATAGACAATGAAAGTATTTGCAGCCTTGTATTTAAACGTCACAACTCAAACTCCAATTGAAAACATCACAAGCCTCCATTGTAAAACACAGTTTCCACGTGTATTTTGTCTCAGCTGCTTATCTCTGGAAATATTTTCTCTGATGTGTTTTGTTGGTGGGAACAGATATTTCTATATGAAGAGAAAACTTCAGGTGGTTTCTGACATTTGGTCAGTAAAGCAAAAGTGCTTCTGCTTTAAATGATTGTGTAAACACTGCTGTGTATTAAATATGACATTCAGTTTATTTATTCAAACCTGCACAGGGTGAATCTGTGTCCTGCAGTATTAAGGTGGAGGTGGGTTTTATATGTAGTCCACATTCAAATATGATCAGATTAGAATTGTTAACTTATTTTGGCTCGACAAAGAGGAGTTGTGCAGTTTTATGAAAGTTGTTGTCCCTTCACAGGGAGGTCAAACGTCAGGCTACGGAGCAGCAAACACAGCTGGCATAAAGATTCAGGGACAGTAAAGCTCCCTGACCTCAGGATCACACAAGTAAAATGATATTTTATTCCTCCCACTTGCATTTGGCTGATATGGTGACAACATGGCAACATAATTGGATATGACTATATGTGACAAATACACTTGTTTTATTATTATGTATTGTAGTTATTAGTTAATCAATAGAAAATTGGTCAGCAATGATTATCATAACTGATTATTTTTTTCAGTGAGCAAAGGTTTGTATTGTGATGTTTTTACATAATTTTAACTATAGTATTTTAGGGCTTTTGACTTAATTAAGATTTATGATTTTGTTTTATAAGTTTTATTCTCTTTTACAACACTTATAACAATAATCTCCAGTGGCAGGTGTGTTTTTGGACTTCACCTCAGTTTTTTTCCGTAATCATCTGTCTTTTCTTTGTTTATTCAACCACGGTAACCGTTTACTCACAGCTCAGCAGGAAAAAAAACAGCATGCCGCTCCAGACACTGGTAAGTTGAAGAGCCAGAGTCCACACTGACACCTGAGTTATAACACTGCAAACGCTGCAGGCTTTCATCAGTCGGGCCAAAGGCTCAGTCAGGACTGCGCTGCATCATTCAGAGATAAATAATGATGTGACAGAGATTTATTTAACTGAAAACCTTCATGATTATAACTTATAAAAGAGACGCCATCCTCAGCTCTGGTAAGTTTCAGCGATCTGTTGTACACATTTACATACAGTGTATACATCATTTTGACTAAATGATGAACTGCTTGACCTAAAAATGAAAAAACTAAACAGATTCATAGATATTTATAATAAAAACAATCCTTCCTAAAAAAAAGTCTAAAGTATGATCATATTAGATGAAACCATGAAACTTGACAAACTATATTTGAATTATACCAAAGTTAAATCAAAAACAGGTCTGTGATATATGCAGACTTGTTCATTCTTCATGTTGCCGTTTATACATCTGCATCATCATTATTCTGGTGTTTGTACTCGACCCCTTCCTCAGTTTGTGTGAACACTCCCATACCCACAACAACAATACACGCACATCACTCCAGGTTTTCTTTATAAAATAAGTCATCTCATACTCTCACATGGTTTTGTATTGTCATAAACAAGATAAGTAAAATCCACACCGCCATACAAACAGCTTCACAATAAACCTCTCCTGTGTTAATAGAAGTTTATATCGCTGGCTCATATTTTCCAACATTTAACGGCCAGTTTCCTTCAAATGCCGCAGTTCATTTACAAACATATTGCCAAGAGAACTTGTTCGCTGGGATGTGATGCAGCTCTCACGGGAACGAGCTCTAAAGGGCTCCACTCCGGCTGATGAGGTTCATTGTGCTTCTGGCGCCACACAGATTTTCCAAAAATCACGACAGATATAAACTGTTTTTGGCTGAAAGATGATTTTTGTCACTGTGAGGGAAACCAAACCCTGCAGTGGCTGCAGCGGACAGTTTTTAAAACTGTCAGTGGATTAAAGTTCTTAAAAACAGACACTAAAACAACTGTTATAGTCAGTGTTTGATGGAGTCAGATATACTTGTCTTGGAGGGAAATGACTTTCTTCTTCACAAAACTCTGGTAGCGTGTAAATAACTCGATGAACGCGTCTTTATGAACAGTCTGTTACTTGCACATCAACTTGTAGTGTTCAGATTTCAATTTAAAAAACAATGAAACAACCTGCTTGCCACATAGCTTTTATGCTGGTGGTTGTGATTCTGCGTCTGCTACACCCGTTTGTATTAATACCCAAACATCCAATTAAAACTGAGTATGTGTCCGGTAAGAAACGATGTGTTGAGAAGTCGATGGTCTCACTTACACGTGGCTGTTGTAACGTTGGTGGCAGAAACACACAAATTTCAATAAGTAGCTGGTAAAAGTCCAAAGAAAAGTAAGACAGTGGTTCTTTACCCCGAAAATGACTCATAATTCACCAAGCATGGCTCGGAACATCATACGACAACAAAATTGACTCGGAATGTCACTCTATCGCAAATAAAATTGTTATTCTGAGAGTGGTGGAGCATTTCTGCAGCACATCACATTACTCATCCTGCTGCTGTATACAAAGGACCACCAAAGTCAAATAAAATGCTTTTCTGTGGATCAAAGTACAAATGTAAGGCATTGGTATGAGAGGCCGTTATCCGACCCTCAAACAGTCAATGGTACGAAGAATCTCACAGCTGCACAGGTGACTACAGGGACACACAGGAGGCGTTATAAAGGCGGCTTTTTGTAGAGATACAAGAGTCACTGGTGTGTTGCACAATGACTGGAGAGGGGGCCTTCGTTTGTCCTTCTCTTGTGAACGAAACATTAGAAACATTTCACCCCGTCATCCATCAGTCCTGGCTTTTATTTTCTCAGTCCTCCATCTTTAAAAACACACACAAAAAGAAACAAAGACCGACAACCTCTGGTCCATTCATTCACAGTGTAATCAATGACAGACGGTCAGTCGACAGTCAGAGGACACCGCGGGTCCGCTCCCGACACACAAAACCGCCGCAAAGCCTTCGGATATCGAACATTCCTTGAGGTCTAGGAGTCCGCGGCCCACTAGCAGAGGTCAGAGACATAGTCAAAGTCCCGGAAGCTGTCCTGGTCTTTGCGGGACAGCACGCGGGGCTCTCGCGGAGGCGTGAGCGTTGGAGCTTCAGTGGTGAATTCCTCGTCAAAGTTGCTGACGTCTTCCTTGCCGCCGATGGAAGGAACAAATGGAGGGGGCACCTTCCTCTGCAGCAAAGCCTCCCAGTCCACATTCTGGAGAAGGAGACACAGAAAAAAAAGGATTGAAATTCAGAAGCTGCTTTATTAAACTTATTCTTCTCATTATTTCTTCTCGGAGTTGTTACCACCGAACTGAGCATTTCCTGCTGCTGCTTCACATTTAAGAAAGAAGATGTGAAGATATTCTGAGCTATTTAGTCAGCAGATCATTTTTAAAGATTGCAGAGCAGAGAAATCCAAGCAGAGGCAGTCAAAGCGAGCTGAGTTTTTTAATCTTGTTTTGCTCTTCTGTTGAAAAAAACACCTGAATGATCGCGACTGCTCTTCCCTGTGCATACATTGAAAAAAAAAAAAAAAGCAAAAGTTTACTTACTCTGAAAAATGGCTGCTTCTTCACCTCCTCTGCATCCTTTTCCCCCGAGCCCAGTCTCCTCTCTGGGTTCCTCCTCAACAGCTGCTCATGATAACAAACAAACAAACAAACAAGAAATTTTAAGGGGATATTAAAGTCTTCACTTCCCCGCGACATCTGTGGTTGTGACTAAGTGGACATTTCTCAACTGTGTTGGTGAATAATAAGTGTTTGATATGTGTGTGCAGCATTTGTCACGTATTGTTCATGGATGATAAAGTCAGTGTGTGTGTGTGTGTGTGTGTGTTTCTTACCCTTCTCATGATGCCAATAGCCTCAGTGGACAGGAAGCGTGGATAACGGACTTCATCATTCACAATGCTGTCAAACACCTCCTCTTCATCGTCCCCTGGGAATGGAGACTAAACGCACAAAAGAGGAGGACACACACAATCCCACTTTTTCAATATCCACATTAGACAATCCAACAATCCACATTGGAGACTAGAACTCAACGTGTTAATGACATTATAAGAGCTTTTTCTGTGTGAGTATAAATTCTCACCTCTCCCACCAACATTTCATAGATGAGGACCCCCAGCCCCCACCAGTCTACTGCCCTGGTGTAGGACGTATCTGTGAGGACCTCCGGAGCCAGAAACTCCGGAGTCCCACAGAACGTGCTGGTCCGGTCCCCGAAGCCCATTCCTACAGAGGCAGAGGGATCAAACTGTTTGTGGCTGAAAAGCTTTTAGGGAAGCTGATGCAGCAGATTAAACATGAACAATAAAATGAGCCAATCTGTCAGTAATATCAATATCCACCTTCTTTACACAGTCCGAAGTCGGCGATCTTCACATAACCATCTGTGTCTAGCAGCAGGTTGTCAAGTTTGAGGTCTCTGGAAGAGAGGGAAGGTAACGAGATGTGGGTGAGAATCTGCGTCTCTACAGGATTTCACTGAGCAAAGCTGAGAGAACGCGAGGAGTTTAAAAGAGATGCAACTGTACCGAGGCACAGCACTGCTTCCTGCTCAGAACATCAGCTGTTAAAATTCACCATGAACAGAACGCCAACACAGACACACTTGAAACGGGTTCCACTCACCTGTACACAATCTTATGGTCGTGGAGGAACTGAAGTCCAAGAACTACGCAGGCAGCATAAAACCTGAGGGCAAACCAAAGAAACATTTTTACTAACCGGCAAGGAAAATGAATTCAATGTAAATCTCATGATGAGTATAAACCTGTAAGTATTTTTAATGTAAGAGTCCAAGGCCTTCGGTTTTAAGATAATGTTTACCCGAAGCAAAGATGAATAACCTGATACTGGATACCATGGCCATTTTATAAGGCTAAGAACTAAAAGGACTAACTTAAAAATTGCTGCTGTGATTTGTTTTTATTTTATTTTTTCATTATTACGCAGAGCTTTTTCATAGAAGACACTTCCTTTTGCTCATAACCAGTAATGTAATACCAGTAATGGAACAAAACTGAACCCCACCTTTGCTTTTCCTGCTAAAAGACTTGAAAAAAATATTTTAAGTACTGCCAGCAGCTATAACAGTCGGTGTACTGGGAGCGTAACCGTGTAAAATGTGCTTATTACAAGTAGAAATCCATAATACTTCACAACCTTCACAAGCCCTGAAAGTCATTCTCTTACTATCAAGAGCTTACAGACTTGTGTGGGAGTCTTAATTTGTGGGAATATGCAAAGTGTGTTTAGAGACTCATTGCACAAACAAAAAATGATTTCAAAGAAAGTCTCTAATTAGCATTCTCTCTTTCCCAACACACACACACACACACACACACACACACACACACACACACACACACACACACACACACACACACACACAC
>JBAJHX010000051.1:10798108-10819027 GCA_037176925.1 Amniataba percoides
ACACACACACACACACACACACACACACACACACACACACACACACACACACACACACACACACACACACAGATGATACATACACAGCTCGAGGCTCTGTGAAGACGTCTGTGTGGATGTGCATCATCAGGTCGCCTCCTGCTGTGTACTCCATGACAAAACACACATGCTCTGGAGTCTGGAAGCACGCAAACAGGTTGACCAGGAAGGGATGGTGCGACAAGTTCACAATCTCAAAGATGCGCTTTTCACACATTAGACTGCAGGAGGGGGAGAGAAAAAGTGGAGGAGGAGGAGGAGGAGGAGGACAGAGGATGCAGAGGATGAGAGGACAAAAAAGCAACATTGTGGGGCAACGTTCAGACATCTTCTGTTTATTTTGGTCCATGAGGCGCCCACATCCCACAGATGAACCGTAATTGTGGTGATTTAGGACACCGCAGCAACATAGATTAAATACAGTGAAATGTTATACTACAGCTTAAAAGATTCAGCAGATCAACACATACCTTTCCACTTCGTCCCGAGCTATGATATCTCCTTTCTTCAGAGCTTTGATGGCGTACATCGTGCCAGTCTTCTTGTATTCTGACAGCAAAACCTGGAGATGGACAGACAGCAGAAGTGAATTGAGAGCTTCTAGATCTTTGTGTTTATTGGTTTAATGAGGAAAAAAACTTGGAAGCTATTACAATGAGGTCTTATGCATGCTTTAAACTCATGTTTCTTGTTTAGTTTACACTATTGCATAAACATATACATAAGAAAAATGGGATTTTTATCAGGTTTTGAAGCTCCCGCAGATGTTAAGGGCTTCACAAAGAGAAAATGAGCCTTTAAAAGCAGAAATTGAGAAAATGTGCTCATATACAGTGTAATATGCACAGACACAGGAACTTGGTGGCATAAAAAACACAAAAAGGGTTTTTTCAAATGGTCTTTTCTGCACATTTTCTTTTAGTTGTGACATAATTATCATATCTTTTTCTTCCTTGTTTATTTCAGAAAGCCCTTACACTAAACCTCTGCGTGATCACTAACCTGCCGAGGAAATATTTTTCCAGTTTATTGTGTATTCAAAGTTTAACTTCAAACGCAAAACGGTACCTTCCCAAAGTGTCCTCTGCCCAACACAGCAATCAGCCTGAAGTCCTGGAGAGACAGAGGACCTTTCCTCTGCTTACTGCAGAGACAGTCACACACAGACACAAGACACCAAAAACAGTAAATGAACTGCTCAGAATACACAACAGAACAACTGTGGGAACTGTGTGTGTGAGCAGAGTGCTCTCTATCTACTCTGTATTTTGAGAGGTCACAGCAGGAAAAACAGAGGTAGATAAACAACACCAGGACCCTGGAACGGAAGAAACTAAATGTAAACTAAACTTATTATTTAGATTTCTGCTTCTCCTACTGTCGTAAAATACTCAAGACAATATCCGACTGAGATGACAGGACTGTGTAATTATATGAAAATACATAATGCAGATGAGGTTGAAAAAGAAATGCTTTGCACTAAAGGATGCAGCGTTTGTGTCCGTTCGTGTGTGTACCTGCTAGCAGGCGGGGTTCGGACAGGGCACTCAGGGGTGAGGTCTGGGGGGGAGAAGGGCTCGATGACTGGCAGTCGGTCCTGACGGGGGCACATGTGAGGAATGAGACGCAAGGGAAAAAACAAACACACATGTAGAGACAAGAGGACACAGGTAAGGTAAGAGGACACGAGATGGGAGACGACAGTTTGGATGTGACACACAAACAATCCTGCAGTGAGTAAGATTCAATATATGTCCACTGGAGTTCAAGTATGAAGGGCCAGACTGCTTCCAAGAGACCTCACTGTGCAATAACCAGTGTTGTATTACACTCTGGGTCTCTTTTTTTCATATTACTAAGTACCAAGTAGGTTACATCTTGTAAGTTGAAAACATTCATCTTGACATGACACGTGCTAGTGATGTGCTGATTGGCTCTGATGTCATTCAAATTCTGTACATATAAATCATCAACCCACAACTCTCCCAAATGTATTATTTATCCAAATGTATTATTTTTAAATGATATAATTCGTTGTGCTTCCAGGGAACTTTTTTATTGTGTGTTGCATTGACGTTCAAATGTTTTTTTTAACGGCTCGACCTGCATAACACAAACACAGTAATATGAAATGGCTAAATGGCAAGTCTGAAGATTTCTTTGAAGGCAACTTTGATGAAGATTTGATTGATTCTTAAATGACAATAACTCAAAATGATATCTTTTGATTTGTTTGCAGATAACAGAAACCCAAGCAAAATCTGTGCAAATGTAACCTAAACTATAACAGCTGTGCACTGCATTATGGATCCATATTAAATGATCAGTGACAAAACATCCACGTGTTGTTTGCCTTATGTTTATCTTTACTTTAATATCTTGGTGTTTAAACATTTAGTTCTTCTGTGGCGCACTGATTTCATGAACAGAGGGATTTCCTTCATCCCACAGCCAACAGACTGGAGTCTCACTCGCACACACACACGCACACACCTCCCCCATTTCCCAGGCTTCCTCTCTCTCTGTCTGTCTCACCGGGGTGTGTGTGTCCGTGTCTCTCTTGTAATCGCCTCTTACTGGAGAGTCGCTGTCCAGACTCAACTTCTCCACTGAGACCTCCCTGCAAAATCCACACAGACACACAAACAAACAGACAGACCCAACACGACGATGCAGACAGGCAAATGATCAGAGACAAACACAAAAGGGTTGTTAGACGTGGGGCAGAGAAAGCATCGCATGCTTTGTACTTTGCCAGGAAACACAAGGAAAAAGGTTTAAGGAATGTCGTTTGATAGCAAAGTCGGATTGCTATCAAAGGTCACAGGTAGATGCTGAATGTTTCTACAGTATGATTACAGACAGTGTGTTTCTTTGCTGTGTCTGAATGTGTGTGTGTGTGTGGTGCGTCTGTCTCTCACCCAGAGTTGAGTGTCAGACTGTGTGCGTTGGGACTGTAGGTTCCTGAGTTGTTGACAGTAGGAATGGCGTTTCGCAGCAGCCTCACCCACGTCCCGATATCCACGTTCATCTGACGAGCCCGAAGGAAGGCCTTGCCTGGAAACACACAATGAAAATTACAGTTAAAATAACTTCCTGATGTTTGCTGACTTTCCAGGGGAATTTATATTAGTCTAAAAAATACTCATCCACTTCCCAAAATAATGTAATGTAATGTAATCACTGAAATGAAACAGACGTGTCCTTTGGTTCATTTCTTTTACTGCCAGATTTCTTCTTTGTGTCCCCCCCAATTAATTGTTTCTGTTTTTACATCTCCTTCTCCATATTTTCTCCTTTTATTTAGATAAGTGCTGCACTAATATGGTTGTCCTCATCGTGAAGACACAGAATTATTTATTCACCACTAGGTGGTGCTGTGGTCTAAAGGAAATTGGTGTCCCTTGTGTTTCTTCCCCTCTGGTTCTGTTTATGAACGCCTGTAAATATCTTGTAATTATTTTCAAGATCAGCATGTATTTCTGTGTTTCCTCTCTGCTCCATCTCCTCCTCACCTTGCTGCTTAGAAAAGACCTTCTTCTGCCTCTGGAGACGAGGAACTCTCTCAATGACCGGGTTGAAGAAGGTCACCTGGAAAACACACACACACAGGGAAGATGGAAAAATGGAAAATACACACCCTCATTTTATTTTCGGACATCCAGATGATTAAACCTTTCAAGTATGATAGATCAAAGCAGTTTTTCAGCACTGGTGCCCGTGACAGCTAGTCTTTTTGTGTGTGGGCAGGTGTACACGCATACATTTGAATATCTTTGAGTGTATTTATAACCCTCACATAGACAGGTGTCATATGTGCGATCTGTAAACCCTTGCATGTTACCCATTTCTTGTTTTGTGTGTGTGCGTGTGTGTGTATGTACCTCGGCCAGCAGCAGGCCTTGAGGCTCCAGTTCCAGCTGAACTCTGTGTTTCTGGTTATCCAGGAACTCCTCCAGCTTCAGATACTTCACAGCGCACAACGAGCGGTAGTCCTTCCAGTAAACAGCAATCTCCATCTCTCTTGACTGAAATACACACACATAAGCACTGATGGTGGTGCAGCGGAAGAAGTTGTTTTACTTTACTGCAAGTAACTTAAATTCACAGAGTTTCTGTAAGTACTGACCCTTTCCAGCTCCACAGTGAAGGTCTGATCCCATGCCTGCTCTCCTACAGTCCTCCATGCTGTCTGGCCCACGACTGTGTTATCCAGCTTCAGCACGGCACTCACCTCAGCTGCACACACAAAAAAAAGAAAATCACAAATTTTAACTTCCTCTACAAATGACATTCAGCATTTGGTACTTGGCATAGCCCTGACCATTATGAAAATGAAAGCTACTGTGTGCTCACGCTACAATAATATAGTGTAAGTTTTGATGAATGATTGTCATTAAATCTCCTTGGACACAGGGCAGATTGTGGGTTAGGGTTAGTGAATTGTCTGCGCAGGCTATTCAGCTAGATTTGCTGATGTTGCAGTGCCATTATGTGTGACCTACAGTACATAAATGCCCGAACCCAAAGTGATGCTGACAGTAGGTTTTTAATACTTAATATAGATCTGCTACATTCTGCTGAGGAAACACATAAAAGAGCACAATATTATGTTGAGGAAAAATAATTACTTTCCATTTCAACTTAATTGCATATTAGAATCAATGTTATTAAAATCAACCAACACAAGACATTTTCAAAACAAGCCCAACACACACACACACACACTTACAGGAGAGCTCGTCTGTCTTGCTGGGCGTCTTTCCGCTGACTGAGCCGCTCCGTCCGTAGAGTCCCTTGCTGCCTCTCATGAATGACCTGGTGTCTCCGGGGCTGTAGGAGGGCAGCATGACAGCTGTTCCTTTACTGCGGCCGGGGACAGTCTCCAACAACCCCACACAGCCCAGGAGCTGCACCTGTAAGGTACCTGAAGACGGAGGAGAACAAAGCACCAGAGACCAGATACATAATTCAAGACAATAAAAAAACTCTGTAAATGAATGTCTACTTTTATGTTGACAAGCTGATTTACTAAAGATGTCGAAGCCTACTGCCCTCTTCCACAAATAGCAGATATGATCTAAACAGCAATCAGCATCACTGGCAGGAAAAATCAATGAACTGCCATTATACTTCCTTTTCTATCCATAGTTTATTACCATATGACTCATGTTAAAGAATAATAATAATAAAAAATATTTCTGTGTACGTGCACAATGACAGGTTCTTTTACTGTGTGAGGTGTGTGTGTGAAAAGATGAATAAAACCAATAAAAAGGGGTGTGTGTTTTTTTTTTATGTTTCACCACAGGACCCCAAAACACTTTGTTTCTTTGTATTAATTCTTTGAGGTTAAAATGATCGTTCTTTCCTGTTTCCTCTTCCTTTTCTGTATTTGTTACCACGTTTACTGGAAGCCATGAAATTGCACGTCTTTGGCACGCAAGCTTGTCCATGTTTCACAGATTTTATGCATAACTTAGCACTATTTGTGTCAAACAAGGCAAGAGACTTGAAAAAGTCTTTGTAGTTATTCAAACCGTCACTTCATTTCAAACAGCAGCTGGTTTGTCTCAGCTGTGGAATACACTATTTTACACACTGTGAATGAACTTGTACAAGCGTATCATTGTGAAGTTTAGGGATGTTGAGTCTGCATCTATCCTGACTTAACGTGATGTAAACTGGCTGGATTTTGTTCATGTTTTACGCACCAGTGAGAGGCGAGGGCTTGTTGAGGGTGCTGTACTGGTTGTGGAGGTAGGGGGCGCCATGGCGAGAGCTGAAGGCAGGGGAGGAGGCCAGGACAAGCTCCTCTTTGATGATGTTGGCCTTTGGATGGTCCTCTGGCAGTTCTGCCAGACGCTGGTCCAGAGAGTCCCTCAGCAGGTCTAACCGCTGAGATGCCTCGCTGAGACGAGACTGTGCCTGCACAGCACAAAAGAGCAGCTTTAATGGACGTTAACATCCACTGTGTGGCTGCTTACATTGTTTAGCAGACGTGAATTTAACTTTTGCCTCTCTAATCCATTCTTCCCATTATATTTCAGTCACATTTTCAAAATAATAAACAGTAACAGAATTGCTTTGATGTTGTATTATTTCTGACATTAATATTATGCTTTGTATGTGTGTGTGTATGAAAAAATAATGTGTTTCTTTAAACCTTTAAAACTATAGTAAGCTGAGTGAGTTTTAAAAAACAGAAATCTCAGCACCAGATGAAAGAACAGGTAGAAAAACCTGTACTGATCACAAACCCCTTGCAATAGGAGACAAGATGTGGTTATTTTGAGTTGTAAGGCCATCTGTGATTTTGCAGCTGCTGTTGTGAAGATGTGCCTACATTTTTTTTTGTAAAGTTGAGAGTACACGGTAGTTGAAGCTTAAAAGTGGAATATCTAACTTGTAAAAAAATGCTTCTAGTATCTCTATGTTGGACCCCTCACACAAAAAATCACACATTCAAACACCTCATAACATGTCACAATTCAGTAAAAACAGTTAAAAACAGAAGCTGAAAAAACAAGAAGTGTCTTAAACTTTGAGCAAAGAAAGTCTGAGGAAGAATTTGCTGTTGCGGGATGTGTGTGTGTGTGTGTGTCTCCAGTCTAACCTCAGACAGGGCCTTCTTGTCCTGGACCTTGCTGGCCCCCAGGAGCCTCAGCACATTTTTGGCCCCCTCAGCAACAGCATGTTCTACTCTGTAGTGATGCCTTAGCTCTTCAATACGCAGCTCCACCCCGCACAGGTCCTGGTTACCTGCAGCGTCACGACACACACCTGAAGTTACACACCTGAAGCTGCGAAGTCAAAGGACGGCACATTGATCACACATCAACTTTTATTCAGTTATATTGTGTAGTTTGGTCTTAGCAGGTGTATATTGAGACTTCAGTCTGTTGTTTTGGCTGCAGCGTGTTACAGGGAACTCCCCTGGATACTTGGGTTAATGCCTTAATGCATGTCATGCATTACACAAGAGTCAGACAAAGAAAATACTGGTAGTGCCAGGAGGGAGGTGAGCATTGTCTGAGTGTTCCTCAGTAAACAGCATTACTGGTTCCTAATGGACTTCTCATCCCTGTTTTTAAAAGCAAATAGAGCAATCAAAACCCATCTTATTCATCTTTGTTTTTAAAGCTTCCTTTTTTTGTTTTTATAGAGATTTAAATCAATATGAATATTATCAATACTGGCTTTGAGTTCGTTCCGAAGTACTGCACATTTAAACCCATTTTTTGAGATTTAAATATGACTACTGGGATGAAACACATCTATGTTGGTTTTATAATAACATTTCTTACGAGATATATGACAATCAGTGTTTTATGAGTTGAATTTGATTAAGCAGGCCTTATACTAATTTAATCATTCCTGAACCTTGCAAATCCAGAGCTGTCAGCTGGGACCTCTGTATGTCATAAATTTATAGTTAATGGCTCGACTCGGAACCGCCACGGTCCTAATTATGTCTGCTTCAGGAGAATATGGAGCAGAAAGTCCTGCGCCTCAAAAGAGAGCCCGCTGTGGCAGAGATGACTTATGATTCTGTGTAGCTGTCCAATAGAAGCCCTTACCAGTTTGTAGCAGGCAAAGCTAATGGAAAAGCACTGCCATCATTACAAATGCTTTAATAAATCAAGACCTGATAACAGTTCTGACAAGACAAAAGGCTTAAACTGAGAAAATATACATATTTTGACATATTTACTCTCCACTGTAAACAGTCACTTCAAAATGCAATTAGTGCCATTGATAAAACGAGACCATTTGTTTTTTCACCCCATAAATGAAAAGGTCTGGTAACAGTAGACAGATTACAGCAGAAAATGAGGTGCAATGCAACCTTTTAAAACAAAAAACATACTCAAGCTCTCTCACTTAGAACAACAGACAGAGGGTCAGCCTCAGAGTAGCACCCATGAAGCACTATTACAGCTAAGTGGTTAGCTTAATGGCTCAGTAGCAGCCTCTCGGAGTGTGCATCAAACACAATGGAGCACACACACATGGGAGGAGGAGAGGAGGGGTAAGATAAGGAAAAGGACAACAGGATAAATAGCATTTAGAAAAGGAGCATTTGACTTTCAAATGTCAGTTTCGTTAAGAGGAAGGGGAAAAAATTACACAGAGGGGTGATTAAAAATGATGTTTATGACTTATGAGCTGTTCACAACGCTGCATGAGACCGGAGGAGAAAGAAAGGAAAAGAGGGAGGTAGGGGTGGAGATGGATGTGGATCCTTTTATCTCCTAATAAGGTGCTCTGCTTGGAGCCCAGACCCTGCTAGATGACCCCTCCACCGGGTGTGGTGCCTGGAGACTGTCTGTCTGTGTACACTGTACACACAACCCCTGTGTGTGTGTGTGTGTGTGTGTGTGTGTGTGTGTGTGTGCGTGTGTGTGCGTGTGTGTGCGTGTGCGTGTGTGTGCGTGTGTGTGTGTGTGTAGGGGGTGGAGGGTTAAAGGAGAGAGACAGGCTATCCAAGACAGATTCAGAGAGTGTGTGGGACAGTGTTGGGTTACACTGAGGTTAAAGTACAAGCAACAAACTATAGAGAAAGTGTAAAAAGGTGAAGACTCTCTTTTTTTATCATGTTACAGCAGTGGAAAGAACTTCAGATCATTAAGAGCCCAGCAGGTTTTCTTCCACATTGAGGACACAGAGATAAAGTATGGCCTTTAAAAGGCCCTTAAATAATCCCTCCAAATGGCCATTATCTTCTTCGCCTTAAGAGAGAGCCACTTTCTTATTAGCCATCAGCTGCCTCAGTCTGACATGAGCAGAAGGCCCCAAAGGCAGTATACCATCTTTAAAATCTGTTTTTTTTTTTACTTCTACCCCTCCCATCGCTCTCCCACTGCCCCCCTGCTGCATTTCAGCAAACTGTCCACCTCTTATGGCCTGTTTTCCAAGCAGCGGGGCCATAATGGTCCACAGTGCTCACCGCCCTGCAGGAACTCATTTACCTGCCTTGTAACGGCATCGAACGCTCTGGTACGACAATGTCAGTGAGCGTATGTCAGAAAGAAGTGAAAACGAATAGGACATCACAGGTGTGGTTATATTGAAGACCATGATTACACTTCAGCACCTTTAACACATGCAATCACCTGTCCAGACAATATCCTCCGTCTCCCTCTACACAGTACATCAATGCTGTGTGTGAGTGAGCGTTTGTGTGTGAAAGACACTTTTCATCTACCGGTCCTTTTGTTGGAGGATTTTCTTTTTTTTTTTTTTTGAGAGCGTCTGTGTGTGAATTTGATTGACTGTAGTGATGTGCCAGGTGGGCAATTTCGCAGGCTTTGTATCGCTCATGCACATATTTGTCAGACCTACCCACTCACAAATAAACACGCACAGTCTAACCGTGCATCATCACTTCATTCCCATGAAACGAAGGCAGAGAGATGTGAAAATACTGAGGCGGCTCTTTCTTCATCTATTTATGGTTCTGTCCCGAGCAGCAGATGCAGAGTGTGTGACATGCAGAGCAGAAGAAAGCATGACCACAGATCACATGAAGATAGAGAGATGAAAAAGACCCAGCCTAGAGCACCCTGTCAGTGCCAGCTGACCACCATCATAAACCGCTCACTGTAATACTTGAGTGTAGCTGCTATGACACGCAGCATCTGAAATGAACAGTCTAGAATAATTACAGCATGTTTTATCACTTTATGTCTCTTCCTGTTTGTTTTGTGCGTAGTAGATCTTTTTTCCTGACTATATGCTAAAACTATATGCCTAAACAACATTAAATGATAACATCTCCAAATATTACAGCCACCAATGTGAGTAAAACCCGCTGATTTATTGATCAAATACCTACATAAATGGCATTTGTAAGCATTTGTTCAAAACACAGACAGCAGGTGTGTTTTGCATTACCGGTACTTTGTATATTGAATTGTTCAGCCGGCCGGTCTCACCCTGTGTGTCATCGTTGTGCTCGGTGGCCTGCACAGCCTTGCGGATTTGCATGCGGATTATGTCGATTTTGGTTTTGCTGTCCTGCAACATCTGCTGGGCTGTCTGCAGCATCTTCTTGTCCTGATCGAGGCAAGACAAGAAGCAGGAAGGTTAAACATTATAGAGAGAAATAGAGAGGGATCCCTAATAGTAGTGTCCCTTCTGCTGATTGATGGCTTTGGGCGTCTTTAATATAATAATCTTGAAGATTTGAAAAGAATTATCTTTTGCTGCATCTATGTCAATAATCAGTAACTGCAGGCGTCACCTCACTTCAGTTTCACTGTTTGTAGTAATAAACCTCTTCTTTTGTCGACCTTTGCTCAGTTGTAGTAACTGTTTACTCACAACAGAGTGCAGCTCCACACACAGGTGAAGGGCAGAGAGTCATGACACCTGGCTCATAATACTGGAAATTAAAGTCTTTCATCAGTGGGTCATTGGCTCAATCACCCCAGTGTTACCTCATTCAGAGACAGATAGTGACTTAACAGACAATTATATAAATGAAAATCTTCCAGATTAGATATTTGAGCCATGAAACAAAAAGCGAAACAGAGGACTGAGCAGAGGTCAAATGAGAAGGTGAGACAGATGCTGTTTAAAAAAAGGGGGAGGGTATTTTTGAAGCAATCAAGAGATGAGATGTGTGCACATGGAAAATGTTTCGTCAGCACATTG
Organism: Amniataba percoides; assembly: GCA_037176925.1. Lineage (NCBI taxonomy): Eukaryota > Metazoa > Chordata > Actinopteri > Centrarchiformes > Terapontidae > Amniataba > Amniataba percoides. The sequence goes on from JBAJHX010000051.1 coordinate 10,808,807, forward strand.
CAAGGTTATGGATCATGAAGACACACACAGACAAATGCCGTCACTTATCAGGCAGCTGGGGGAAAGGTATAATTTGCACCATACACTACAAAACACCCTGTGTTTGTGAATGTCACATTCTCTGAGCTGATGTTTACGTATGCGTGCCGTCGGGATGAGGGTTATTCATTGTTCTGCTGAGCTGTATTCAGGTGTGTGAATGTGTGTGTACACTGAGTCCATATCGTGTACCTTGGTGGATCCATTGGAGTAGACGGGGATCATGTTCTCGACTCCCTGTTTGACTTTGAGCTCGATGTTGAGCTGTCTCTCCAGGGCAGCGATGCGTTCCTTGTGGGCTGACGTACGACTCTCAGTCCCGGGAGACTGAGGACACTCATCTGTGGAGGCAGGGAAAAGGTTGGAGCCGATATAAAAAGGAACAAGATGAGGGTTCACATGGTGTGCCCTAAAGTGAGAATGCTCTCAGGGGAGTTTCATGTAATGTCAAATATTTTGTTGCACTCTTGAAGTTTTACAGCCGCACATATGGGATTAATATCCCAGATTAAGGGAGCGGATCAGACGAGTATGTTACTGGTGTCTGTACAATTAGAGATCCTCTACAATATTTACCAGCTGATGATGGACAGAAAGGTTGAATCAATTCTTTGGCTTGTGCAAATGATGTCCCACCCAGACAGAGTAGGAAAAGACAATTCATCAGGAAATATCATTATTCCACTGCTCAGAAGTCCCAGCCTCATTTTTCTAGAATATGCTAGAGAGGATCTGAATATGATTTGAAGAAACTCTTAATACTGGACATGGTTAATTTCCAAATATAAATATATTTTTTAATTTGAATACAGTAAAAAAACTAAAGAATGCATGAGGTGGATGTCTGTAGCTCCTGGCATATACTGATAACTGGCTTTCAGTAAGTACCCTGTTTTGGTCATGTTGTTTGCAATTATACATTTTGGTGTGAGTAAAACAACACCTGGCGGATTTAATAGCTGACAAATCAAGTAACTTTTCCAACGTGACACAAAACAGACCTGATTTGAAACCGACATGGCTACATCAGAGACAAATGAACCAAAGCACAAAGTTGACGCAGCGGTTTCACACACATACCTTTATTGTCCTCTCCTCCTTTCACCACGATGTGAGCGTCCAGCTCCTGCAGCTGAGCATGTAGGTTGTCTAGTTTGCGATTAGACGACCGCAACTGGCTGTCCACCTTAAGGTAAACGGAGATACAGTAGAACATTATTTCATGTGAGAATGTCATGAAAGCTGGAGAGCTCTGCTAAACATTCGTCCTTCAGTACTGTACTTTATATACCATTTAAGCTGTTAAATTCTTAAACATCTTCTGATGTTTCCTATTTTGATGTTGACTTTCTGTCTTAATCTTGTTTAATGCAGAACATTCAGACATAAGCTGAAGCAAGCAGCCTATGATTCATATGGTGACACTATTTTACTTACGTTCATGTAGCTCTGTGATCACTTGCTTTAATCAAACAGGTGTAGTAGTTCCTGACTGAATTATTGTGCTTGGCACTGGAAACTCTTGACTCTTCAACAACTTTATGTCAACACGTCTTCAAACTGACTGACTAAAAGCTTTAATATGTAAAAATAATGCCTGAAAAATTATCCACAGCAGTGAGCTATCGCTTACATATTAAACTTCGCAGCGTTGAAGAAATATTTATCAGAAACAATGATTGCATTCAAAAGATGAAAGTAATTTGCACAATTTTAGATTTCTATTATTCACTTTAAATTATATCACGTCAATCTCCAACATACACTGGGCAAATGTAGGTCTCAAAGTGAACAATTTGTGGTTTGTTCCATTTCTAGCAAAAATCTCTCATCTCAATCCACCTTTTGACATATATTGTTGTTAAATTGGGTAAATTGTATAAAAAATAGAGCATATGAAACAACATAAAGTGCATAACTTTAAAAAGCAGAATAAATGTACTCCAGTGGTGACACTTGCTTTGTTTGTTGTTTTTTGTCTTGTTCCTATACCTTGGTGTTGGATGTGCAAACTATTGAGCTTTACTGAGCTCACTTTTGCTTTAAAGACTCAATACTTACACTTGCCTGAGAGCAAAACTCTTAACGCTCCAACTGCAGCTCATTTCAGGCAACTAGTGCCCTGCAGCTGTACTGGGGAGCTCCAGGAAGTAAAAGTGTGAGAGTGTGTGGCATTCCTGTGGAAATGTATGCTCACTGAGCCCACGGCTGAAGGTCAAAACATTGGTCACATGAGGCTTTAAAAAAGTGCCAGAACCATCAAAAGTCCCAACAGGATAACAACTTAAAATACCAGCAAATCTACCCAGTTCCAGTGAGCTGGTCTGTGACTAATTCAGCAGTCATTAAACTGGTTTCCTGCAGCAGTGCTGATCCAAAATTCAATGACTGAATCATTTTATTCCTGCCTTGTTTCTGATGTTTAGCCAGCGGAAGATGCACTTCCTTAAAATGTATTTGCATCGAGCCCCGACAGGATCTCATTCATCTGACTGAGACCAACCTGCTGTGCGTTCCTCTTGTCCGTTGTTGCCCTACGTAGGTTCTCAGCTCCCTCCTTGATTTTCAGCTCCTTACGAATTTCTCTGCGAATCCTTTCACGCTGCTCGTCCAGAAGCTGCTGCACACTGGAGTCGGAGAAATCGGAGTTCTGATCCAGACCGAGCTGCTCCAGAACTGACAGCCCACCCGGGTCACTCTGAACAGGCAAACAGAGGGGGGGGGGATAAAGAAGTGTTAGGCAATGTGGTTATGAACAACATAGTATAATAACAACAACAACACAACAAGTATAATAATAATAAAAAAAAAACATTTAAAAGTCTTTGCCGTGACAATACACGGCTACAGAAGGTGCTGAACGTGAGGCAGAAAGAAGAAGAAGAGATGGTGAGCAGGATAAGGTAGTAATGGGAGGAAATAGATAAAGAGGGGCACGATAGTGATGGGGGGGGGGTTAGAGGAAAAGGGGCAAAGTTGGATAAAATGAAAAAGCCAGAAAAGGAAGCAGAAGAATGGGAAAATAGAGGGAGGAAGAGCAGTAAGGAATGACAAAAATCTTGTGTTTATAATAATTCAAAACAAATCTCCAATGTCCAACCTGCTACGAAGATGACTTTTAGAATTATCAATGTCCCACTAGAAATGCCATTTTCAGGATAGTCTGCTTGACAAATGAGCTAAAACTCAACATTATACACAAATATTAAAGTGAATTATAAATCTGTTCTGTGACCTGTGCTGTCCATTGTCCTCTTTCAACCTTTTCTCACGACCCTTGCTCTTCTCTACTGGGTGACAAATACCACAAACGTCTTAACTCAAAAGAAAAACTTTAGTAAATAACCAGACTCTGCTTAAGTTTCTACTCACTTCCTGCCTTCTTAAAAAAAAAAACATCACTTCTAGCAGAGTTACAGCTCGCTATAGAGTGAGATCTGGAGACTCAACAAACCAGACACACAGTCAGGAACACAGAGAGCATTAATCACCACAAATCATAGCTGCTATTACAGGAACACACAAATCAAACAAACAGGCCGACAACACTTCACCTCAGAGCTGTCCTCATCCTCCTCGTCACCATGCCAACACATAGTTCACTCAGATCCGATGAACCCAACCACAAAAAAAATACAGGAGGAATAGAAATCTTTGGTACGCTTCCGAGCTCAGGCAAACAGTAAATGCCACACCGAAAGTAAAATGGGTTATTTTGGAGGGGGTTGACGATAAAAAGAGATAAAGAGAGGGAGAGGGAGAGTTAAGTGAGGGAGGAGGGGGAACGCCTCCGAAAGAGGATATCCGTCCCGACACCAAGCTGCTCAGGCCTTTCCTGTTTCCTCTGCAATTTCACTGCTGTCAGTGTAGAGAGAGACGGAGAAAAGAGGGACAGAGACTCTACACATCAAGACCACATCAATTCATATCAGTTTTAAAGAGTTTTCTCAATCCCTCTTGGAACTGTGGCAGAAACGTCTGCATGATGTCAAGTCTTCCTCAACTGCTTATCCTCACTAATTTATCAGATCTGGCCTGAAGCGACTTTATGACAGCTCATTTTTTTTTCTCTCACTTGAGTCGGTGATATAATCTTGAGGGTGGAAACAAGGGAAGGATGCATTTTCTAAGTATTGGATCAAAGCCAGGGAGTTAAAGACTGGGACGCATTTCTGCTGTCTGCCTGACCTCTTATTTCCTTTGGGCTCCACATCGACAAACCTCAGTAGCGATTCCCCTTCCCCCCTATGGAAAGGTTATGAGACACAGCCACAGCCTCATCTGAAAATACAATAACATCTCTGAACAAGCTGCAGCGTATGCAGCACCTAATGCTAACCTCCAAACTGGAAAATGACCACACAATTTAAGGTCCCCTTTACACATTCTTAATCATTCACAGGTATCACACAAGTGAGAAGAGAAAGAAAGAAGCCAGGAAGAGGTTAACGACTAGCCACTACAGTTACAAGTTAAAGCAGACAGCTGATAAGGTATCGGAGGGCAGAAGTTAGCAGTTAGCTGACAGCCCAACCATGGATGTGTTATAAAAACTGGATACTGAACTCCATAATGAACACTGCTCACTCAACACACAAGCCAAAAACATTTCCTGATTCCTGGTTTGCTTGCTCATAGATGACATCACGCATATAAAAATGTCTTTCTTAGGCTTTAGGGAAAGTTGAGCAAATATTCCACTTCCATGGAATGAACATTCATTTTATAAAAGAATAAATGCACCTTGTTCACGAGAAGGAAGCGTCCTATCAGTTTTACAGATGATAGGAAGCCATCAGTGACACGTTTTTCATGACCAACCTCATTTCCAAGCAGTCTTTCTTCAGAGAGGGATTACACTGATAAAACATAAAAACTAATTTTGCCTTTACAGCAAAACCTTTGACAACTTCAGAGATTTGAGGAAACTGGTCTGGTTCAGTGGAAATGTTTCATAGCGGAGGAATTTGAGCACAAAAATGAGTGGACTAATTAGGTCTATAATTTTGTGGTTGGTCCGTTTTCCACATAAGACTGACTCATCACTCACTCCTACTCAGTTGATCTGTGTGAGCTCAGATAAGAAAAGAAAGGTGACACCAACTGAAGTCAGGGGGTTTTACTTCCTGTAATCCGAAAAGCTAAAATGAGCCAACAAGAGACTTGAGTTTAATTTAGTAAGTAATACTAAATAGTAAGTAATAGTAAAGTAATTTATTTGCTATAAGAAAGCAAACCATGTCAGCTGTCACTCTAAATTGTAGCTTTAACACCAATTATGGATTATCATTGTTTACCGCAGCCATTACAGCAGAAAGCTGCAATAATGAGTCATAATGCATTTATTTAACATGTCTGCTGTGGCTGGAAACTGTTCAGTCAGGATCAGCTCATGATGCGTGCTGGGAAAAGTCACTTTGGGAAAAAAGCAACTGTTTGATTTAGTTTAATCAGATCGATAATGTGTTTGTCCATATATAGTTTGTCCATTTCACTGATGAGACCAGATCCTATTCAATTTATGAATGAACTTAGTAACCCCAATATAAAGCCAATATATCAAATATCTTATGCAAAATACAAATTGATCTTCACCGATCTACTGCTGACTGAAAATGTTTAAAATGTTACTACTTTTTTTTAGGATGAAAACAAAACAATAACAACGAACACAAAAATTTCCATAATCCTCCATGGAATTATGAAGTTTTTAACTTTACCTGTACATGTGCGGCTCTGCACTGGTAAGAGAGACAGCCAGACGAAGATGACGAAAAAGCGTGTTGCAGCTAACACAACACCGTTAATCCTCTCTGTCTCCATCCAACATCTCCACCTCCCTGTGCAAAGTGTACAAGCGATCCACTCACTGGTGAAATGTTTGCTTACACTTGCAGCATCTGTTGCAGGAGGAGTGACCGCTGGTGCTTAAAAGTGGTCTGAGTGTTTCAGAATGAGTGTGGATTCACTGCCAAGTGACTGCTTGCGAAACTGAACTGGGGAGAGGTTGTTTGAGTTCTTGTACTCCACTCATCTTATCCACATCAACATTATTACTTTAAGCAGATAATAAGAATGATAATAATGTTAATAATAATAATCACTTATCCTGTGAACCACCTAAACATCTACATACAGGGTTCTTCCGCTTTTTCCAAAGTCAATTTCAAGGCTTTTTTAAGGTGCATTTGCAAGCTTGTCCAGCACCTTTTGGTTGTGGTAAATTGTACCCAGATCAATTAGGCCCTGGCAGGCACCTGCACAAACCGTGTGATAGTTTGGTGCCCAGATAAATACTGTATTTTTCGGACTATAAGGCGCACTTATAATCCTTAAACTTTCGCAAAAATCAACAGTGCGCCTTATAATCTGGTGCACCTTATGTATGAATTCCGGAAGTGCTTACTGACCTCAAACGGATTTTATGTGGTACACGGCGCTCAAAAATCTGTCAAAATGTTTCAGTACGACTTTGGTAAGCTACGAATCCGTACTGCTTGATGTATTGCTGGAGCATTACGGCCACCGTAGTCAGGAGCCTCTCAGAGTGATACGTACTGACTGTTTTGTTTCGCTTAATGCACCTTATAATCCGGTATGCCTTATGTATGAAAATAGACCGTTGATTGATGTTGCATACGGTAAGTGACTCTGGTGTTTCCTTAACCTTTCCTCTGGCACCACCATGAGGCTGATACTTTTGTGTTTTGCTGTCAAACAACTGTTGAATGCATTTCATGGAAATGCATTCATGGTAATGCATTCGGCAGACAGATGTCTCACTGAGGACAAGATGCAATAACTTTGGTGATCTCAGACCCTGTGATGACATTAGCACACTGTGCATAGATGCAGCCTCCGAAAGTCACAAACATGGCCGTAGTCTTATGAAATTTAGGTGGTTCCTCAATGATAAACTCTCTGTGATGTTGTCTGCTGCAACTTAAAAAAAACAGACGGACAGGGTAGACAGAGTTCAGCAGACTCTACGTACTGATGTAAAATAAAAAGATAAAACCAAAAGTTGACTAGGATTAACTATTTCAAAATTATTATTATGTTATTAAATATTTTTATTCAAATCATATCTTATTCAATTGGGAAGGTTTGAGGCCCTAAGCTTTTTCACACTAGCGCTTGTGCTCTTTTTGCAAAAAGATAAACTTATTTATGCTCTTATCACATCGATGTAAGACTCTTTAAGATAAGCTGCACTTTTTCAGAGAAATCCTATCACTAATTACAATCGCCCCTGACTTGTGACTTTAAGACTGTGGTTGGGTTTATCACTCTGTGTATCTCTCAAGTGACGCATGAAACCAGGCTTCAGTGTCCAACGCTGTACAGCAGTTAGACCGGTAAAGAAAACAATCTCAGGTCGAACCAAAGCAGTCAAACTGTCCAGTTAAACTCCAATCATCCTGGCACCCTTCATGATGAGTCACTTGTTCAGCTGGTGAGAATGTGTCTCCTGTCACCTCCAATGCAAGATGTGTTAAAGACGTGTTATCACCAGCAGATCTTGACAGTTCCAACACAAATACTGTAAGTAAAGCAGTCACCGCGTCACACAAAGAAACGATTTCCTCACACAGACATCAAGTCACTGAACAGTTAAAGAGGGGAAGCCGATACTAAACAACGCTGAGCTTCATCCCTCTGCGGCTGATGCAGCGCAGCACTACAAAGATGGCGACAGCTAACGGGCACGAATGACTCATCCCGTGCAGCTTGTTAGTGAACTAGCCCAGGGAGGAACATTCAGCAGCGGTGTCCGGGGAGGTAATGACGAGCTAATTCAGTAGATAACGGCGCCAAGCGAGGCTAATTCAATCAGACTGCGTGAGGCAGCGTAGAAGAGCCCAGGGCTGGACAGAGAGAGACAGGACTGAACATGGGTTAAAGTGAGTTTGTGTGTGCGCGTGTGTTAGCGTGTCCTCCGCTGTGAGGACAATGCCTGGAGTTTTCCTACCGAACGATAATGACCACTCAGTGCAGACAGTGTCCACACAAGGGTCATGGAAAGGCATGGTCGCGCAAGCGTGCATGACGTGGACAAAAATAGGAGGACAGATATTCACTTTTAACAAATGCGTGCGCACACACATACAAAAGACCTCTCACTTTCCAGTGTAACATGAGGACATGTCTCTTGAGGGAGGGAGGCCACAGAGCTCAGCCCATTTCTGATTGAACCCTGTGTTGTTGTAGAGGGTGTGATCTTAAGGCTCCACTACATCTTGTTCCAAAACCGACTTTGGTGTGGGCTGTTGAATAGGACTCGAAATGAAAACACCATTCTAACTGTGACTGGATGCTTGTTTTACCATTGAGAGAAGGAAGGACAAATGAGCTAAGGAGGACTGATGAGGGACAAATGATGTTACATTTTGGGTCAGAATGCACACAGTTATGAGTTGAAACAATACTGAATACTGATGTTCATTAAATAAATCCATTAATGCTGGAATGTTAATCACCCCATTAGTGTGCACGGCTGGGGTTAGCAGTAGTTTAATTAGTAATAATAATAAAAACAAAAAACTTGTAATTCATCATTGCACTATGAATCTGACTATAAAACTGTCAGATTCACAATGGGCAAAACAATATCTAAATTGATGCAGCAGAACAAGATATATATTTTTCCCCCACACATTCTTCTTCTTCCAACTGCCTAGATTACCCACAATGGAGGTGAATTATCTACAGTTCAGTCAGAGATTCAGGGGCATTATACTAATAGCAGCAAATGTTGCAACTTTCAATCAATGCTTGACTCAAATGATGTCACTTGAGGCAACCAAACTTAGCACAGCCCCCTTTTGGCTCCCACAAATGCAGTAATTGTATTTTTACTTGAGATATATGTCTATTTTTTATATATAAATATATTCCCAAGCATATCCTCTCTGTACTATATACAGGTGTAATTATGTATTTTTAATTTTTATATTTTTATAAATTAATTTATTCTGTGTTGTTGCTTTGCATTTTTCCCTACTGTTATTTCTTGTCTTGTTGCTGGAACAATGCGAATTTCCACTTTATGGGACTAGCGAAGGCTATTCTATCGTATCGTATCGTATGCTGCTTGCGACAGGGGACTTTGGTGGAGTTCCCCTTTAACTTCAAGCTGTTATTAACACATGAGTAAGAAACAGACAACAGCTAACTGACTAAATATAAGGTGCAAACTTCTGCATGTTCTTCTTGTCTGGCTGCACAGGCTGTTGTTTTAAACACCATGTTGGAGCTTTGGGAAACATGCGAACACTTGTACTGTAAGAAGCGGCATGTACTGTAGTTTGAGGCTATCAGGTTTCTCTTACAGACACGTGTGCAGGACGGCAGGAACATGTGTGTGCAAAGGCTTTCTCTAATGGATTTACAGTAACTTGCACATCATTTCCTGTAGATGTCTTCCATTGCTGCATGAGCCACTTTGTATTATTCAGCTGAAAAGATGAAGCTGCAGGGAAATACCATTTCCTATTCTTGTCAAACTGACTGACTGCACTGCACAGAGGCAGGGACAGGGAGCAAAGCAAAATGATACAATGTGTAACGTCCAGAAAGACAGAGGTCAAAAGAGGAAGCGTATAAAAAAAACAAAGATTTAAAGTGAAGTGCTGTGAAACACGATGATAACAAGAAATGTAATGAAATGAAATGAAAACAAGACCATATTATTTTTGAGGGCCCGGTTCAAGTCTGTTTGCTAGTGGCACGGTCATACTTGAATAGAAAAAGGACCATCACAAGCCAGCAGACCATCTGCAACAGAGACTGGAAGAAAATACACAGTGGCAAAGCGCGAGACCAAAAGCCAGTTTGTCCAGTCACGCTCGTGAAAAAGAGCGAGCGCAAGGGGCCGAAAGAGAGAGAAAGACAGACGAGGCAAACAAAGAGAGAGCAGCATGGGGACAGGAAGAGAGGGAGGAGAGAGAGACGGATGAGGCACAGCCGAGAGGGTCACACGGTCGAAGCAGACGGGGCAGACAAATGCGCAGAGAAAGAAGGAAGGAGATAGAAATGGGGCAGCGATGAATCAGCAACCGCACTGCAAGCACAATGTGCAACAACTGCGCCAGTCAGTTTGTCAAAATAGCTCAGAGAAAAGTGGTCTGTGACTGAATCCTTTCTATGTTTATGGCAAAAAACCCAGCAAACTCTCCTGTT
>JBAJHX010000051.1:10819127-10854109 GCA_037176925.1 Amniataba percoides
CCTGTTCAGTTGTATGTCAGCTATTTATAAATGCTTTTCACAGACACACAGCAGAAACATGAGGCCCAGAACAAACACAAAAATGTAAAAAAAAAAAAAAAAAGCTTCCTAATACCTAACATGATGTATAAAATAGCTTGCTTTGTCTAACCAACAGTCCAAAACACACTCAATTTACAACAATGATATATGATGAAGAAGAAACATAAACCTCTCAAATCTGAACTGGAGAAATGACTAAAATGACTAATCAAGTGCCAAGATTCATTTTCTGATCATCAGCTAATAATAGCAACCTGTGGTCGTTTTGACCACCATGGAGGTAAGTCTTCTTTTCACAACTCCCTCCATCGAATGAAAATTAATGCAAAACAAGTGGTGCTTTTGGCCAAAAACACACACAAAAAAACCCCACAAAACTGGATGGGGTATGAATTGGCTCTACCTGACAGACATTGTTTTTACCACCTTTTAGACACTCCAATACTTCACTGCAGGTCTGTATGAGCCTGGAAACTTGGCACTTGTGAAGGAAATCCAACTCTTTGAGCTGCAGCCAACATTTAAGTGACAGGATAAACCATGATTGCCAAACCAATTTACTTTACACAGTACTTATGAATTATTACAACAAATAAAAATGAGGCTGAAGTGCAACACACTCCGGCTGCCTCCAATCACGTGATTGTGCTTGATATGATTCGTGTAGCACGCACGGAAGACAAAAAAAACACAGCTGGGTGACGGGTGGCTGAGATGTGCTGATCCAGGGTGCAAATATGATAAAACTGTTTCTTTTCTGAGGAGATGACTCATGTAAATATGACAGCAGCTTCAACCTGCAATGAGACGCATGGTGTGCTGTGTTCATGTGTATCACTCTCTCTGTTCTATCAATCTATAATTTCCACTCCGCTGAACAGAGTATACAGAGTAAACAAACTCTGCATCAGAGAAAGAGACGCTCTCCCTCAGACACTGCTTTGTGCTCAAGAGTGCAAATGATATGGTAAGTAAGGTAAAAGATGGAGAAATCGAGGGATGACAGGACACCTAAGGGGAGAAAAGGTGTAGGCTTTGCTTCAATATCTCTTCCCTCATCCTTTCCCCTCCCCTCTCCTGACATGTGTCACATCAGGAAGCTGCTGTTTTGTTATGCAAACCTTGGGCGGGGCGCTTGATTGCCACCTGGATTATTGCTCGCAGACACACAAGCAATGTCACTGAAGACATTCATCACATGGAACGTGCGACATCGGATTAGAAACATTCCAGAAGAAATATTTATGATTTTGAGTCTGATTTTGTCGACATCAGTGCGAAAGGTCAGGTGAAAATGAATAAAAAAATGTTTGTAATCTGCTGCATGTGTGTGTTTGATATGACCATAATCGGTAGGTCCGACCAGGAGAAGAGCACATGTTTTGTTCTGAAGCACGTGAAAGGCCTTGTGTTAGCAGCCAGTCACGGTCCTGATGCAGTGATCAGATGTGCATACTGACCAGGAATCATTGTGGAAATTATGGTTGGGAACCGTGAGATGGCTTCCAGTAAAAACAATGTCTATTAGACCCTTGGTCCTGTCTGGTGGATCAAAGCCAGCCTTTGTTTCTCTTAAACTAGGAGTAGAAAGAAAGAAAGAATTTTTGGTGGATCTCTGCTAACTCTGAGATTAACACTTTCTCTATTATACTATACTATTAGTTTAGGTCAGGGATCAGCTCTGCCTGCACAGCTGTGTTGGACTGATTTATGGGGCCTATGCAGATACTCCAAGTTTTTAAATTATTATTACAAAATACCAAACATAATGTTAAATGCACATGTTTAAGATTTGATAACCTATTTAGCATTAGAATTTTATTTTGTGATAATTTACTTTCTGTTAGATGAAATAATTTTTTTTGTCTGTGATGGACAAGATATTCCTCTTGTATATCACCCTATTCTCTGACACTGAAATGGCCATCTGTTTTATCACATTTTATAAACACAATTCATCCACAGTGAAAATAATCATTAGTTGCATCCATCAACAGTGCGAGAAGCAACAGGTACGAACCCAAAGAAAGATAGTTGAAGCAGAGGGAGCCTGACCATGTTTAGAGAGGAGGAGCAAAGGATGAATCAATCATAAAGAGATCTCAGACAGTGGGAGATGTTTAACTGACAAAACATCCCCAGGTGGGAATGTAAACACCATCTATCCAGGGTGAAGTGGCTCCATATCTACAACCACTGAAGCTTTCCTGGAATAGAGAGATAAAAGGAAGTGAAGGAAAGGAACAAATAGCTACTGTACTGCTCTGTTCTCTGGAGAATAAACACACTCGGAGGCTCGCAGCAGCAGGGGGAGGACCCTCAGCTAGGCAGGCCATCTGTCAATCACAATCTGCTCCAGACCTGCTTTGTGAGTGGACCAGACACCTGTCAGTCACTGTCCAATCCCTGGCCTGCTGAGTCAGCGAGGACGCCAAACGGCTGTCGATCATCCTCAGGGCAGTGCACACACAAAAAAAAGGCCAACAGGCTGTGAGAGGAGCTAAAAAAATCTCCCTCTGATAAAACTGTTTTCATTCTGGTAAGCAGAGACAACGCAGTTGTGACCTTTTCAGTAATAGTTTGAAATTAATCCAGGTGGGAATGTAAACACACACACGCTGATCTCAAGTGGAATATTTGGCTTCTGAGCACGGATACATTCTTGAAACTCTATTTATTCAGGAAAGACTGAGAGAGCATGCAGCATCCTTCTTTCAGAAACACAAATCACCAGGCCTTAATACACACCTCAGCGAGCAGATGAACACCAGAACAGTACTAAGAAAGGTTGCCGTTACTTTCAGTCAAACACTGATGGCCTATGAGGCAGGTTTGGCTATTGTGATCTTGTTAACTGGAGCTGATTCATCTGGTGTGTTGTTTAGACAGGGAGAGAAGCCTGAGGAAAGGCTGGAGACGTACACATCTGTAAATACAAGAACTGCTGTATCAGTCCACACAGTCCTGAGAGGTCCAATCATCTGAAGGTGTTAAAATGACCTGTGTGGGTTTATCTTGAGTCCACAGGGCTTTTAAATTTCATCTTTTGTTGTTTTTTTATCATACACAAGAAAATGTGTCTGATACGTGGCAGGGACAAAAACAACAAACACCCTGACCTACAACGTCACTTTTTATAAATGTAAAAACAGAGGGGTATTTATATCTACAGATGAGGAACCGAAACTACGGAAACATTTCAAGCAACACGTCAGCCCCTCAACTTTGCAAGATTAGAGATAATCAGACTCTTTATCAACAAGACTGGCCGAGGTATACGTGGTATGTACAGTTCAGTGGTTGAATAAGAAGACGCTAATTTGATGACAAAATGTTACACTGATGCTAACGGTAGAGATAAATGTGAACTAGTAGGGGATAATCAAGCTTTTTGGTGCTGTATCGTTTCTGTGAGGAGTTTCCTACTTGCACGATACGAGTGTGAATAGACTATATCAGTGTCTATGTGTGTGAAAGCAGAGAAGTCTGGGTAATTGCTTTGACAGGTCTGGGGTATCTGTCTAAATGAGCTTTATAGAGAGGCAGCCCTGAAGAGCCGCATGGATGACACGCGTATCACTGTATTTTACTCTGTGTGTGTGTGTGTGTGTTAACTCTAAGTAAAGAGAAAGAAATGGGTCTGCATGGCTGATTTGATCTGATGTCAGTTTGGGCTTCATGAAAAGTGCGAAAATAGGAGGAGACGTGAGCGGTTCCTGGATCTGTAAAGTGCGAATGGATCTCAGTGCAAAGGTTAGGTACAAACTTCCACCTGAAGTCAAAACAATGTCTGCTTCACACCGTTTATGTACAACAGAGGAAATGCGTCCAAAAGTGTGTCTCTGTGCGTGTGTGTGTGTGTGAGTCATATAAAGAAAACATCTGGAGGCATTCCTGAGACGCCTGAGTGGTGACAGCAGCCAACCTGGCAGGAAAGACGGGGAGGAGAGAGGGAGGGATCAGAATCAGAATCAGAATGAAGAAAATCAGGATGAAGGGAAAGGTAAACGGAGAGTGTGGAGAGTCGGAGGAAGAGACGTCAGGAGAATGAAGCCATAAACTCGCTGGGCTTTAACTTGTTTCGCCACACTCCTCACGGTCTGTCTCCACCTAATCCATCTCCACTGATTCGTATTATGTTAAATACCACACGGATGAGACTGAGCCTATTTATAAACAGGAGTGTTGTCGGACAGAAACCTCATATCTTCAGAGATTCATGTGTTTCAGTGACAGGAAAAAGAGTGTTCAGCCACGCTCGCTGCTCTGAGAGCCAGAACAGGGAGATAAATGCTAACATGCAGATGTTTAGCAGATATAAAGTTAAACATGTTCATAATTGCTAATCAGCTATCGGCTGATTAGCAAAATAAAGTACAGCTTGGTTGGACACATTTTTTTATCAAGTTGCAGATTATTTTTCTTTTGCTCAAATAATGTCAAATAATTAGCTCTTTAATTAGAGATTAATTAATACAGACTTAAATAAGGTATAGGTTAATATTAAAAGTTAGCAACTTATTGTATTAACTAAGAAGAAAATATTGCATGTCAGGATTATTTAGGTTGAGACGACCGTGCTGCAAACTAGAGGGCAGTTATATACTAAACTCAGCTCCTTCACACTGAACTCTCGGTGCTCCCCCCACTGATACTACTAAAACTGGCTTCAGGGAGGGGGGGTGATTTTCCCCATTTAGTTTCACAGCAGCTCAGTTCCCTCGGTGAAACTCATCCCTTTTCATCTCTTTCTGTGCGAGCAGAGGGAGGGATGAGACTGCGGGGAAGAAGAGAGGAGAGACAGACACCACCCTTCCCCACGAGACAGACAAAAGCCAAGAAAGCCTCCGAGCGGAGAGACAGACTGAGGGATGTGGACAGACAGAGACGGGGGGGGGGGGGCAGAGACAGTGAGAGATGGTCAGCCAAAAAATGATAAAGAAGCAGGTGGAGGAGAAAGGGAGGGTGGTCGACCCACAATGCCGGAGGCCACTGATGGATAAAAGAGCATGTGAGAGCATGCTGGGAGGCCAGACTGGCTGCCAAACACACAGGCATCAGACACAGAGGAGGGAGGAGGAGGACGAGAGGGAGAAGAGTTCACTGAGAGCACATTTTGAGTACTGTTGCTGTGCTGTCGCAAACGCACACACACACGCACACACAATACACGGCTGCACTTGAAATCTACTTCTAACTCAGAAGGTCCTGGAGTTTCCTTTCCTTGCACCCCAATATGTTTTCGACCATTTTAGGACTCGAATCATCATCCTAACACGTAACTTGCTATTCATTATTTCATTATCACAGTCATAATATTGCCTTTTTGAAAACACACCTCTGACTTGTGCTTTCAGGCATCCTGCAGCTCTGAATCCCCCGAAAAAAGAAAACAAGTGCACAAAGTGTATGTGTTGGAAAGAGGGAGTGAGTCTGATTGCAAGGGAAGGAATGAGGCAGAGGGAAGAAGGGAAGCAGGGAGGGATGAGGCTCTGAGAGAAGGAAAAAGGGAGAACGAGAGACCATGGGTTCGGAGATTAGTTTAACGACAGTATGCAAGAGGTATTTGTGTTGAATAAGGCATGAAATAAATAAAGGGATTAACCCTTTACAATAATAAAAGAATACAGACCATGTCTACCTAAAATTCTGGCTTGCACATTCATGGTTTTGGTCATTTGGGTGGACATTTGGCTCATAAATCAAGCAGATAAAATGTTAAATGGCACAGGGAAGTGCATGACGGTGTGCGCTTGTTTGTCTGTGTAAGAAGGAGAAGTGTTGTTGGTGGCAGTGGGCTGAACTGAAGAGATTAACACTCTAAGCTGTCTGATGGCCGGACACACAGGGTCTCAAACCACTTCCTAACAAACGCTGAGCAAGCGGATGAGAACCATACAAAACCATACGACACACTGTCATGATATACATAGCGTGATGTATATCTTCAGAGAAGGGGGGATGGGGTGTTCTTGTATGGTGTTGCTGCCTGTTCTGTACGATCTGATTCAAAAGTGTCACTCACAGGCTGGCAGGAAGTTGCAAAGGTTTTCATCCATCAGGCAAAATCCCACAGCCGAGTTAGCAGCTCTCCTACTGCGCACAGACAGGGCAGCGATGTGAGCACGCCGACCTGCTCCCAATGACGATGCTACGATTTTGATGTTTACTTGGTACAGTTTTTAAGTTAGCCTGCCAACTGCTGCTAGTCAAAATGCAGATGAGAGTGATGGGAATGTCATTATCTGTGCAGGAATTTGCGTCATGAGCAAAACTATTCTAAAAAAGATAAAATTCTTCCGAATGACCCAACGAAAACCTTTAGCTGAGCTTCAACCAGGAACATTTCAGTCACATGGTCAGTGTCTTTAACTTCTACACCACAAGCACGTCCCAGTTTCAGAAACAGTGTCCTGGTTATTTTGGATAATCCACAGAAGCAAAACAAATTACATCTGCACCAGTTTTTTTTTTTATAGAAAGGAGTTCCAGTGGAAACTGCTGACAGTAACAATAATAACAATAATAATAATAGTAATAATAACTCACACTCTTCAAATCCAAAATCATACCTGAAAGTTACAGTGTGTGTGTGTGTGTGTGTGTGTGTGTGTCTGTGTGTTTGCAACAGTCTGTGGCAAATCCAGATCATCCAGGGGAGACTGAGGATACGTGGCTGTGCAAGGTGAATCTAACCGAGAAAGACAGAGCATGGACGCACATTTTAATGTGCTGCAAGAGCACCCTGGGGTTTTACTGCCTTTAGTGTGTGTGTGTGTCCGTGTATGTGTGTTTCACAGCATTAACGGTTATGACAGTTGGGCTCAGGTGTGGCAGCAGCAGAGACCAGTGCAGCAGGTCTGCAGCTTTGTGTGTGTGTGTGTGTGTTTTTAAAAGGACTTGCAGCGACATGTTCATGTGGTTGCAGTTGGAGGGCCATTATTGTTTTATTGCTATTATTGGATTTACACCTTATTTTGTAACAAAGTTGTCATAATTCAGTTCAATAATTTGTTTATCTACGTTGTGTGACAGAGTAATTTTGGGTACAATAAACAAACAACTGCTATTATATTACAGACTAACCTGTTACATCATTTTAGTTTAATCTGTTAACTCCGTCATCATTCCCATGTTTAATTCTGTTGAAAGCACTCGGCTTTGCACAGGTCCAGACAGAGTTGTAGACAATAAGGTAAAAGTCTGGCTTATAGGTAAAGTCATATGGATTGAGAACAACAGATTATTTGAGATTTGAGCAAGTATACTTTCAGGAAAATGGGCGTGTTAGCTGATGTGTGAAGTAGATGCCATCTAAGTGAATTGAAAGAAGTGATTTGGGTTTGCATGTGGGCAGGTTTTGAATGAGGTTAAAGTATTTGGGGATAATGGGATGCTCTGGGCCTGATTGAGCAACCACAGCTTAATGTAAGCAACAGTTTAGTCAAGTGGGAAAGGAAAAAAGCATTTCAATCCAATTTCTAATTATATAGCCAAATATAATTTTACATCCTACGCTTAGTTAATTGTCCTCTGAGAGTCCACTCTCATTAAAGCTTCCAAAAACGTGGCAATATGTAAATGCAGTCATTAGGAGGAGAACTCGCCGTCCCTGTCCTTTTTCACAAGCTACATTTTGTACATGAATACAAAATGCTCAATTGAGTCTAAATAGAAGGGACTTACTAAATAAGGCAATCAGGTGTGTGCACGTGTGTCTGAGCGGCTGTGTAGAAACCATTAAGTAGAAAAACTATGACCTCATCCTGTTACCAGCTGTCTCTATGACAGCACAGCCTCCAGGTAACACTCCAGGAAACACCTATCTCCTCCTTTCCCTCATCTATCTGTCCGGCACTCCCTCTGCGCTCAGGCTTGCAGACACTCCAATGAGCAGGAGCTGAACGAATGCAAAGCCGGATGTCATACTGACTGATACTGAGTGTTAAACAACTGAAGTGACCCGTGCTCTGTTAGCTCTGGCTGCAGAGAAGACGACACACAGCCCGTGCTTAAACTCAAGACAAACACGGAGGGAGTGTACCCACAGGTTTTTGTGTTCTTGATACGGCTTCACATTACTCATTTACTTGCACCACAGAGCTTTATTGAATCTGCAAACATGTGCTGTTCAAAGACTGAATTTGTTTTGCAGCATCTGCCTCGCCCTGGAAAGATCGGTAAATAAGATTTGAGTTTAAAAATAAGCTAACAAGCATCTATAGCAAACATGAAAAGGACAGAAATTTTACAATTAGTTAAAGGAGGATGCCTCCATTTTACACTTCAAAGTGTGTGTTAGAGAACTACTGCAGACATGAAAAAAGTTATACAAAACCTTTTACAACTCATAATGGACTGTTTTTAGAAAAGGATCAAGACCATACAGTGGAATTAGACATATCTGGTTTTATGCCATGCATTTTTCGTCTTTGTCAAAATCTGGCACCTAGACTACCCAACATGCAACTTGGCCACTGACAGTTCAGAGATTTACGTATGATATCTGTACTTCAGCTGTTTTAGAGAGATGATGAGTTGACTGCAGCAGTCTGGTAAATTCACTTCTTAATAATGCCACACCCCCAGATTATTTTCATTAAGAAAAAAAAAATCAGTGAGGTTCCACTTTAACACTGTAGAGTTTTAGAAACCAAATACTGTATGTATATGACACCTGATACAGGTAGACATGCTGTCATATTCAAATGTCACAGATACAGTCAGTGATTGAACATTTGTAATTTTACAACAGTAAAAGATGGAGAGGTGTGAATAGACATCAATTTTCATTATTTTAACAAAAGCATCAAATGTTTTTATGTGTTTCATCTTTTCACATCTTACTTCTTGTTCTTCCTGGCAGGAGAAGCTCAGTACATACAGAAACAGTGATGCAATGCTAACGTTAAATAAATCAAAGTCTTCTTTCACATTTGGAACTTATTTAATTCAAAGTGATTTGACTGCATCTCCACCCAGATGCCGAACCATCCAACCGTCCACCCTGAGTTTTCAGCCTGAGCCGCGGGACCTCCCAGTAGGCCAAATGTTATCAGTGTAACTCGATCTCCAACCCATTCTAATGAGAGGGATTGTTTGTGATGAGACTTTAATAACTCCCACAGGCTATTTATATCTGTAAGTCACACCCTCTGTGTATGACGCACAAATACACACACAAAAAAACACACACCACCGTTGACAAAGACTGTATTACTATGAAAGATTTTTATCAGCATCATGCCAGTAAATGTTTGCCTACTTCAGTCAAAACAAATATGAAAGGCACAGTTTTATTTTCGTGTTTACTTAAGCAATCATACAGCATCTGCTGTGTTTATTATTTGGAGATGATGACAGCCATAGTCTCCAGTTCATGTAAGATGTTATCCAACTGGAAATAGGCAAAACCACCAACAACAATAAACTTCATCAGGTCGGTGCTGGATGCAGACTGAAGCTGATTCAGTGAGGTAACCACGTTTCGTATGTATGTTGTGGCTGTAGGTCTGTCAACAGCAACAGGATCACTTAAAAGCAAAAGTCTTTTTCTTCTAATTATCCCCAGTGGAGTACAGATCTTGAGGTCCGACCATACCCAGACATGAAAACAAGAAGGAGGGCTGTAGAGGGAGGAGGGAGAGGAGGAGGAGAGCAGCTGGTGCGTAGCCTGGACTGGAAGGAGGGAGAGAAAGCAGGAGATGGTAGGCAAGGGGGGGGGGGTCAAGATAACAGAAGGGTAACATGGTAGATCACTTTACACTCACGACTGTTCAGAAGCATTCAGAGCGGGTTTGGTTAGGCTGCATAGAAATTCTTCAAAATGTAGAGAGGCCTCTAACACAGCAGCGAAAGTAAGAAAAAGAGACGCACAGGCCAGGAATACAACTAATTAAATTTTTTAAAAAGCTTTAGAATCTTTAACACGTATGTTTCACTGTACTACAATTTGTTTGAGTTAACTCCAACACATCATCAGTGTGAGGTCGCTGGTGCTGTAAAGATCAGCAAGAAAAGAGCTGTCAATCATTCTGTGACAGCCACACATGAACACTGCTGAGCAACTCTTAAATTAGTGGGTTTTATGACTACAGGGCTTGACAGGAGAAAATGCCCAGTTGCCCCTGGTAACTGGGCAACATAACCACTTCCCCTTAGTGGCTGCCCCTGCTGGCAACCACTTTCCATGATAG
Organism: Amniataba percoides; assembly: GCA_037176925.1. Classification (NCBI taxonomy): domain Eukaryota; kingdom Metazoa; phylum Chordata; class Actinopteri; order Centrarchiformes; family Terapontidae; genus Amniataba; species Amniataba percoides. The sequence goes on from JBAJHX010000051.1 coordinate 10,829,366, forward strand.
AAACTTTCCCTGTATGCCTCTCCCTCAGAGTAAAATCTTCTGCTTGGATGAGAGCGCTTTGGCCTCCCTGTGCTCTGCAGTGCTCTGCTGGAAAAGCAGCATCGCAGAAAACTGCCCACAGGACAGCAGAGCTCATGCAGAGAGAGTCAAACATGGCTGAAACAGATGAAGAAACTTCACAGACCACTTTGAGATGAAGCAAGTTTGGTGAACTTTCAAAAGAAATGTGACAAGGCAGAGAAGCTGGAGAGGCAGACTGCATGTGTGTAATAATGTATTACTGGGACTCTGGTGTCCTCATGGTTTTTATTAATATTTTATTTTATTAATCTTTTTTATATCTACAGCATGTGACAAAATCAGGATATGGTGACAGGTTATATTTAGATCCGCAGGATGCGACTGTATACGGATGAAGTTAACCCCACAATATTAGTTTATTGTAGATATGTGTGATGCAACATTATGCTCACACATTTAATTCTACCATGCAAGTTTTAAAATCCTTTCTTTTCAGTCTGACATTTCTGCAGCCTTTTTACACCATGTGCTTGCAGTATATGCACCAAATTATTGTCTCATTTTGTCATTTCAATTGTTTTTTTGTTGGCTTTAAAATGTTGAGGCTACCACATCCTGTCACTAGCCACACCACATGATTGGGCTTTCTTCAGGGCCCAAGGCATTGGGAAACTCCACCATTAGTGCTTCATCTTTTTATATGGAGTCACTCAGGAGTGTAGACTTTCCTTTAACATTAGAGCCCGTCTCTCTATTGTCAAGTTTTTTTTTTTTTGCCCAGGACCACGTTATTATCAAATCGAGCTTCGTCTGCCCAGCCCACTTAGGGCTTTCTGTGGTAAAATTGGCAGAGAGGTTGGCTTAACCTAGCAAGGGAGGGTCAGGATATTATTTAGAGAATGCTTTTGGAAACCATTCTCATACCCTGCAAGGAGAAAAGAAAAAGTCCCCATGAATCCATATAAATGTTCTTCCTCACTGGCAACACTAACTGAGAGGGTCTTAAGGCTGTAAAGTTATTTTTCACAATAGAAAGACGAAGCTGACATTTAACAACAACGTGGAAAACAAAACAGCAGTAAACTATATTAAATACGGAGGGTGAATTATGCTTAAAATAGTCCGATAAAATCATTCTGATGAGCCCTCCCTTAAGTTTATTATAGAAGGATGCACCTGACTGCCTAATGTGGCTTACACACATCAGCACTGGTGTTTTCTTGAGTGCGAGCTCTGGGGAACCATGCCTAGTTTATCCCATTATGTTGGCCGATATTGCTTTGTTCATGGACTGTTGACCCCCTGCTGTGGGGAAAATAACCATGCTTGAATCACCATAATGTGTGCAAGAGGATGAGAAGATGGTACGCTTACATGTTGGGATGGTGGGCAGTGATAAAAAATGATAGATTTAAGCTATAATGAGTAAAAAAAACAAACAAACAAACAAAAACACTGCATATTCTTCATTGACATCATATTAAAACCAAAACAAAGACACACAGATGTGAAGAAACATACTTAATACTAAATCCCCATATAAAACATGCTGTTTCCAGGTTCCTTCTCCACTAGATTTTTCACCATAGGACTAATATTACATCTGCTGTCCATAAATTAGGGGAAGTGGAGAACATTTCTCCAAAGTGAAAACCCCTCCCAGAGATTACAACATAATGCTCTCTGTTGATTTATTTTCTCTACAGAAAAAGAAAACTTTAAATGCAAGAACTGAAAGCATTGGAATTTTTATTTTGTTTATTTGTTGGTCAAGCTGGTAGGTCCACCAGAAAAGCATCAAATGAGGTCTCTCAGCATGAATATCACAAAACTCAAAACAAGCAAAACTCCAGCTGTTACCAAAGGTAAAAGGCTCTTAAATAAATTCTTCATCCTGTTTTTTTCAGGTTTAAGAAAGAAACACAATGACTATACTTTAAAATGGCTCTTTCCACATTTCTCAACATGTGGTGTAAGCTGTCAGTTGTCCAGCCGCTTCAGAGACGGTTAACGCAGCTGAGTGGCTGTTTTAAACAGCGTGGCAGCACTGAACGATGGGGCTGGGATCGATGTATGTGGCCCGGGGGCCCTGCCATAATGAGAAGGGGTCAAGGGTCAAGGTATGTCAGGGTGCAAGGCTGTTGGTGTTGACAAGCCAGGCCCATGTGAGAGGGAAAGTGAGGAATTACTGCTGTTATATAATGCAACTTCAAAAAGGCTAAAAACATGGGAGCGGCACAAAATTTGTACTGATGTAGTCATGAAAACATGACTCTGACATCTGTAATCTATCTGGCCTCATAGGATGGAAAACAGAGCAGGGCAGTAAAACTGACTGTCACATTCGTTCTCTGGCTGAGTGACCCACCCTGACCTACTTGCTCCTGAACATCCTCCTGACCACTCCTGATTTTTCCAGCCCTCCCAGCATTCTCACATAAAGCTGGTGGGGTTCACTGGACAAGGGTGATGTCATGACAGTGTGCAAGCTCAGTGTTGCCGGCCTCTGTGTGTGTGTGTGTGTGTGTGTGTGTGTGTGTGTGTGTGTCGAGGGAGAGGGAGGGGTTCAGCTGAAGCTGGAATGCAGGGGTACATCGCTATGAGGTCATGAGAATTATGGGCTGTTTGCACAGTGGGAAGGCGAGATGTGAACAAGTGATAAAGAAACAGGGCAAAATTCGTGAAGAGAAACATCAGCTTAGAACAGCTGCCGAGGCCAACTACGAAGCACAAATTCACAATAGGGGTTCAGTTTTCCAGTAGAAAACCCCAACAGCATATGTATCCTGAACACTATAAAGCACAGTTAATATATCTGTACCCTTTTACCCCTTTAGTTCCCAGACCAAGCGTGGGCAGCTGGGTGGGCTGGTTGGTTGGCGAGGGTGTGGTCACTAACATGCTCCGGTCAGGATGAGAAAAATTAACTCACAGTGAACTGAATGTGATCTGGGCTGCTGGTGTCAGACAATACAACCCATTGTATCACTGCGGCTGTAGAGCCTCATCATCAGCATAATGCCCTTTAGACCTCCCCTTCCCTCTACCCTCCACCCTCGGGGCCTAGCAGAGCCTTACCCCAATTTGAACTGCTCCTATCGGAGCAGCAGTGATCCAGCTACAGAGGTGACGTTACACTCGGTTCACAATAAACAACTGCATTTCACTCGTGAGATAAAGAAAGTTTTAGGATCAAAACAACATTGCTGACAGTAAAGTCTTTTGGTTTTGTGGTTCACAAAACAATTCAACCATAAGGTTCATTCAGACGCTGCTGAGGAGCTTTTGAAGTTATCACACGATCTTCCTCAGAAGTGTTCGAGTCTGAGTGTTTTAGTTGTACAATGTGACTGAACAATGTTGCGAAACAACGTGACTGCATTTTCAGCTTTTAACTTTTACCTAAAAACAAAACAAAAAAAACTTTTCATGTTTAGTGCTTCTTTTTGCAGATGACTAAATAAATCATCTTACTGTTTTTATATGCATGCTTTTAAGAACTTATATGCAAGTGCAACTGTATTTTAGTTAACTAGAATAACAAATAAACGTGATGTTAAACACTAAACAATCTAGGAGACTGAGTTGTCCTGAAACAACATCTTAGCCCTGCCCTGGAAACTGGCAACGGACTGGCAGATTGACTGGGACACAGATGAGTTACTGTCATGTGCACACCATATGGAGACACTGAATGGAGCCCATCAGAGGACAGTAGCCTAACTGTGTCCAACACTTCGACGCAGCATAGACTTTCATTAAAGTATTTGCTATAGAGGCGCCTTTTGAGGTTATCATCACATGAGAAAATGATTTATTTTTTAAAAATCAAATATTTTTGGCATCATTTTAAAAGAAACAATCATGCTACCGTCCTAAATGATGAAAGAAGCAAAAGCAGGTCTGTCTGAACTACATTCAGCCTCAAACTGGTTATAACAGCGAGCTATGCCGGAGATATATGCGAGTAGGCGGTACAGACAATTTTCTCCTCTTATACATTCTGTAGCTTTAAGAACCAATTATCCACAGTGCTGATAACTTTTTTTTACAAGTACTATAATTTCAGAGAACATAAAGCACACAGTCAGTTGAGCCAATTCAAGGTTATGATCATGTTACAAGCCTAAATATAGCATTATTCATGTGAGAGATTGTATCACATGGTCAGAAGTAAACAGTGCTGTTAGACTACATTGTTTTATTAAACTGAGATGCCTCACATAAAATGGATGAGCATGTTAGCTCTCTCTCTCTCTCTTTCCCTCTCTGTCTAGGTCTCCTGTTGCTCAACTCTTCCTTGATGTATTATTGTGGATTCTGTCTGCCTACATGGCCACAGGGCAGCGCTGAGAAAAGCCTGCTTTGTGCACATAGCTGTCTCCTTACGTCATGGTAAGGCTTATGGGAAGCACTCCTATGCATTCCCTGGAGTGTCTGACTCTGTATGTCAGCTGTTTTATCTGTGCACTTGTGAACATGAACATTTGTGCTCAAGTATGTTTTGTGTAACCACCAGAGTGTGCCTCAGTTGCTTTTCTGGTGAACGTGTGCTGTGAAAAATATGTCACACAAGCCACGGCACAGATGCCCCAGTATACAGCACGGAGAAGTGACACGTCCCCCTCCTCTATTCCACTGTTGTCTCCCCTCTAACCTTTATGAGGAAGTGTGACGTAGTTTGGTTCAGACTTCTATTGGGGCTGTTTAATATCGTCTTCCTGTGGGGCCAAACAAATAGCAGGCCATTGGAAGGGTGTAGAATGCCACAGTCTGCCTCATATCTACACTAAGTGAAGCTTATAAGGGAACTTTTACACATCACTGTATGTTTATTGGTGTTGGGGAGTGCTACTGAAAATGAAAAGCAAGTCTTTTGTAACTCCAGAGCAACGTGAGGTGATGAGAAAGGCACGCAACTCAATGTTCCATTACCTCTGAGTAACCTGTCGTTGCCAAGTTGCATTTTGGGTAATGTAGGCTTTGTAATGTAGGTTTTGACAAATAAGAAAATGTGTGAAATTAAACAAAACACAAAAAACAAAAACACGTTTCTGCTTCTGCCACATAGAACACTGAAAGAGGTACACTGATGCCCAGTCCTGAGTCCACCTGTTGAGTTTAGGTTTCAAGACGTTACAGGATTAAACATTACATCTCACAGCATCAGCAGAACTAAATTCACGCTTTAAAAAGACACAAGATGAAAACCATGGTGGTGCCATGACTACTTCTTTGCTCATGTTTCTGGACTAGTATGAGAGGCTCTGTGGACAAAGATGGGGATAAAAGTTTCCAGTGTTCTCCACCCAGCAGCCTCTGAAAGCCAAACCCATGTCAGAGATCAACCTTAAGCTTTGTCCACCTCCATCTTTGACCATTTGTCTCTATTGTCCACGAGGATCCTGTTATCCTTGGCCAAATCAAGAAGCGGCAGCCCCCATTAAGAAGAAAACAAAACATCAGCAGTGCTTTCAAGCTCCTTGTTTCTGCTGCTGATCGCAGTCCTGCAGTATTTCTAGAGAAAAGACACCGGCAGAAGTTCTTTTGAGCTGCAGGACAAATCGGCTGACCTCATGGTGAAAACGAGCAGAACAACGTTGTAAAGCTCCAGCCTCATTGGTTGGTTGATTCAAATATACAACTTTTAATCAATGAGGTGCCTCTCAAAATGGTCACTGGAGTAGGCAAACTAATGAGAGATGATCAAAATCAGTTTGGTGCAGACCTTACAACTGCGTTTTTCCCATATGAGGGTTTCTGAACGTAAAGGCATTTTTTCACATCTGTTTTGTGAATGAGCTGTCTAGCCTGGGAAAATTAAAGGCACCAAAGTCAGACCTCAACTGGTTGAAGTGGCGAACAAACCCAACACAGGCAATCAGAAAACATGTTGCACTTGAACAGAGTAATTAAACACAGACTGGGGCTCATTTTACTGCTGACATGTGCCGGGGTTCATGACTTCCTGAAGCAAATTAAAGGATAAAATGCTAATAAAGGAGCAATCAGTGGAGAAAAAGGTTGGACGACAGGATCACTAAGTTATATAATTTTGGAGGGCATTTTTTTTGGCCATTAAGAGATTAATGCTACTGAAGCCAGCAGACAAGACAGAAATTTGCATTCAAAGGTACACAGGGGAAAGAAAATATGAAACAAAACAAAGCCATTTCTCTCTGTATGGCCTGTGCATTGCGGCAATTTGAGGCACATGCTGTACCTGGCTACTTCGACGCGTCTCTTCCAGCAGTTGGTCAGTATCAACCAGATGGATGCAACTAAGCACTCACACATGTGCGAATATATCATCACTTGCTGGTCGCTGGTTGGAAAATGTGAACACATGACATAACCCTGTTAAGACACTATCAATTAGTAACAAACACACTGATAAATGTTATCGGTTTAAAATACTTCTAAATCTGCAGATTATTTTCTTGGCTAATTGATTAATTGGCCACAATTTTCTTTAAGAATTACTTATAATTACTATTTTGATTATACTTAGTTATTATCAAAATAGCTGTCAGTTAACTTTTTGTTGGTGAACTAATCCATTATTTTAGGAATTCTTTCAGTCCTACATTGTTAAATTTCAACCTTGAATGAAGATGTGAACACACCTTAGGTCAAACAACACACAATTTCCACCAACAATAAAATATTTGTTGTATCAGAAAGAATCACAAAGGAGCCCATACTGAATGAAAACTGAATAATGAGTGGACAAGAGACTTAGGCAACCACAAGTTACCAGGCAACTCCCTCAAAATCATGTGTGAACATTAAGACTCACATCTGTCTGTACCAAAACAAAGATGCACATCAATCAATAAACAGCACGCCTTGCTCACATATAATGCAGTGAGGGAAAAGGGCAAACATGGGTGATGAAGGAGAAGTGGTCAAACAAGGACTGTTTAGTGTTTAGTCAGCAATAAGAAGACTGGCTGTTAATCTGATTGATCACAGCAACCTTTAACCCAGAACTTCATATTCAGTTTAAAACTGACTCTCACTACTGACCCACTTCTCAATTTCCACCTGTTCCTCGATCAGTTGGCTCGGTCTAACTATAGAGTGCATTGACAATAACTTATCTCCTGTTTCAATGCCTGTGTCTCCTCTTCAGCTGAATCACATCAGAAACCTAAAGTGCAAACAGAGGAGGTATGATTGCAGAACAAACAGGTGAGGCACACACATACACCTGCCTCACCTGCATGATGGTGCATGCACCTGTATTTCCAAACTCCACACTCGCATGTCAACTGATACACGACACTTGCTCAGACTTAAATGTCACCGTGTGTCAGCCTCTGCTGGAACAATGGAGGATAAGTTCAGCGGTATGAGGCTCACCTGCCTCATCGGCCTCTCATGTCAGAAGAATTTGAAAGGAAATACCATGTTTTACTTGGCAGTGTGACTCTAATCTTTGTGACCCCTCAGATCAACGACATATTAACCTGTTGCCTATATGCTACATCGGGTGCTTTACCTCAACACACAACTGTTCCCAGTGAAATGCGAAAGAAGCTTCAAAGGAAGCAGTTGCTCTCATGAGGGAGCGATTCTTCATGGGGGCTGGGAATGGTGTGCGTGTGTTGTTTTATAACAAACAGCATTATTGTGCCTGTACACACCTGTTTTTACTCTCTGTACCTCCATACAAACACACACACGTTTTGAAAGCTACAATTACACCAAGAGGACATCATGGCAAACACAACACAGAGCAGCATCAAAGTGACTGAGCTCTCTGTGCGAGCCCTCTCCAAAACCAGAAAGTGTCCCATCATACATTATTCACAAGAGGCAAACTATCCATTTCCACTTCCACTGAGTGGTTGGTGGTTCCTCACAGCGGGGTCCCGGGACCACCAAAGGTCCTTGGAGAAGCCTCCAGGGAGAGCCCCCCACCAGCAAATTAGGAATATCTCACCCATCCACACCCAAGAGCTGCCCTGGTGATGCATTTTATGATGGTGCTTTTCAGTGAACCACCATACAGTCAGGTGATCTTGGGTCTTGTTATATTAAAATAAATACCTGTTCTTTAAAGAATTTTTATTTAATCTGTGGTTTAAACCTGAGGTTCCCAACGTGGCGATCAGGACAAAACTTGACAAATATGAGGGGTCTCAGCAAAAAAAACAGTATCACTGAAAAATATGTTTATTCTTCTGTTTCCTCCAGTATATGGTTTTGATTCTGAAATAGTGAAAAACTATCACTCTTTAGCCATGTGAAGAGGAGTCTCAAGCAGATACTGCTTCATTTTAGGGGGTAACATACAGAGGGAAGTTCGGTATCACCGTATATAAGAATTCATTTGGGGGGGTTGACATAAAGAGGAAGAGTATTGACCCACAGATGCTGCAGGTGAGCGAATACGAGAGCAAATTCGATCAAACTTCATCAACTCACTTGTATGGAGTCGTTCGCCATCGCCGCCCCTGTTGCTTTCTCTTCAGTCAGCTTCACGGACGACCTCGACCTCTCGTCTCCCGTTTTCAAGACAACAAAATAAAAAACGATGACAGGGAAAAGGGGCCCCGACCTGGCGTTATCTCAACTTTACACAAAGAGTCTGTATTGACACAAAGGCAAACAGTCAAGAGGTAATCCGCATTGTTGGCTCGCCTGGCCGCGCCTGAATCGATCCTCCCTTCAGTGTGTTTCACCAGCGTTAGCACTCACACAACGATTGTTAAAAAAATCTTCAAGGATTACAAAAAACATAACAGATCCCAAACTCAACTCTGAAGCCCCCGGAGCCATTGTTCATCTTGTTCTGTGAGCGCCGGTCATTCAACAGCTAGCAGGAGCCCCGAAAAAACCCTCCGTCATGTCCGTCCTGCTGAGCCCGGGCGGGGGCAAAACCAAACGAGAGAAAAGAAGCCAAACGTGTCCGGTAAATGTTCCGGTGGCTGAAAAAAAGAAAAAAAAAGCACGCAGATGATGAAACAATTAAGCAGCTCGCTGGTCCCGGTTCACCGGATGGAGGGGGGGCGATATCTCATCACATTCAAACTGCGAGGAACTGACAGGGTGAGCTGCACGCGCGCCACTCGTACGGTCGAGCCCTGCCGCGCGCTCACGTCGCTCGAGCCGTGCCGCCCGAGCGCTCATTGGTCCAAATCTGCACGGGCGGGGGGAGCGCGCGCGCGCGCGCGCGGGGGCGTCACGTGACCCGCACCGGCCCCGTGTTGTCAGCCGAAAGTTGTAATAAACCAACTGTTGATCATGTCATTAACACAGCGGTGAAGTATTCAGAGCACCACATACACACAGTACAGTACAGAGCTAATCCTCTGTTACAGGTAAAAATACTGAACTCGATATCTTTCTTAAATAAGGTGACTCCTATCACATTATACAAACACTGAACTACAAGTGCAAGTCTTGTATTTGAGATCTTACAACTAATGATTACCCTCAGTATGGATTAATCTGCTGATTATTATCTCAATTAATTGATCAATTGTTTGAGAGCTTTGCGTAGGTATAAAGTCTTCAAATCCAGAGCGCTAGATGCTGAGGATGAAAATGAAACACCATTTGAACATTTTATTTTCAGTGTTTTTCAGATGTATGGCTATGTGAAACCAATCTGATACTGTTTTTTGCTCTTTTTTAAACTCTCACTGCAGTTAGATAAAATTCATTATTACGGTGTAATCTTTTATCTTCACAGCCTAGATACTTCTACCACAAGCTGCTGCATGCATATAAACATGTTAATGCTCTTTTCAGCCACTGTGGTAATTTTCAAAAAGACAGCCTTGTTGTAAAAATAATCCAAAGCAAAGTTTATAATCTGAAATCCTCTTTTTAAAGGGTTCAAACTGATTCAAGCCCAAATTCCACATTTAAAATAGGTAATCTAGTGAATTTATGTGAATAAAAGATGTTTCAAAGCACAACTAAATTTGATGTCATTGAACAGAAATGGTAACCATGTAGGCTGTCCATTTTTCTGTGTGTTGGTGTGAGGTGATGTTTGAGTGGGCGTCTTCTGTAGATTTGATAGTGAAGTTGAACTGGACCACATTTGCATGACTGATTTGCATAATGAAAATCAGCCAACAGACAGATAGGAAGGAAGCAGGGAGGAAACAGAGAGTAACTTCAACGTTCCAGGACACACACACACACGACATTTCTCATATATTCATGATATGAAAATCTGTGCTGTCACAACTGACAATGAAATGAAAAAGGCTGAATCACTTACAGTCAGCAGAAAGCGTGATTCAACCTGCTGTGCGTAGAAAAGAAGATGATATTGTGAGAACATTACAAGTTTATCAACACTTACTGATTCAGTCTGAGGATGTGGAGAGTTCAGACAGTAGTAGTGATTCAGGATTGGGTAACCAGATGTCATGAAATGTTTGACACAATCACCTCTTTGTCTTTGTCATCTTCATTGGATTATATTTATTTTTAAAATACAATTTTGTACAATTTATGGACAGGACAATTTAAGAAGTATTAGACTCTTTCTCTCCATTTAAAGGATAAAGTGCATTTCACAGAACAGACTGACTGAATTAAATTAACCTACTTCAGCAAAGACTTTGTGGGAATTGCCATCTGTTTTTTTCATGTTAACAACAATGGTCTTGCTATTTTTCTGTTTTGATAACACAATGTGTCCTACCATGCACGTCTAAGAGTGGATTATGTAAATATTGTTATTAAAAACAAATAAGCTGTTTGTTACACGTCATTCAATACACAGGGATATTTAAAGGCCTATATTTATGTTAAGATTTTCTGCAGAGGATGTCATGACTTTAATATTACATGCTATAACATTCACATGTTATCCGTATGTCAGGAGAACAGAACTGAACAACAAAGCTCAGTTAATATGCTTCAGTTACAGTTGTGGTACTTGAACGTGACTTTCTATTTCTTGCTATATGATAGTTTTACTCAGACTGAAATATCTATTTTATAAATGTATTAACTTGTTACCCTGCAGATTCAGATTTATCACAAAGAACATAAGCAACAAATATATACTAATGAAATATTACAGATTAAAAGAAAACTTTATTGATACCATGAGGACACATTCACAGACTACGCAGCAGATAAAGTATCTAAAATTAAATATAAAAATAAAGTATCTGAAATTAGCTCTGCGGCATGAAAATGATGTATACATTAATCAATCAATAATCATCATCCAGAAGTATAATACAGATTATTTTGAAATGGGCCTTTCTGCTTGATGAGTACTTCAACTTTTGGTACTTTAAGTATAGTTTCACATTAATGTTCTTGGAGTTTTACTTGTAACAGAGTATGGGAGCCCATTTCTGTCAATATGATGGGAAAACACTTTATGGCATTTATGGCATTGCTATCTGGAAATAATGACTTTATATCTCAAATTTATGTGAAACTTACTTAAATATTGTCTCACTTATGTCTATATAATGTGTTACTCTCCCTAGACAATTACTTTTGTCAACATTACTTTGAGATACTAACTCATTATTAAGAGAAAGTTTGTCTTAAAATGACTTAAAGGACCTTTTGTTTTCATTATATTGGTAGTAAATGTCTTCTATACGGAGTATTTTTACAATGTGGTGTTAATGCTATTACTTCAGAACATGACCTGAGTTGTTCTTCCACATCTGTGTTTTATCTGACTAATTACGCAGAACCAAAAGATATTACATTTGCGATGATGAACAAAGAAAAGCATCAGATACTAACATTGCAGACACTATTACTGAAATGGTTTTCATTTACTTTCTTACATTAATCAAAGAGATTGTAGATTTAATGTTTCTATGTGTTGGCAATGAAGCTTCCAAATAAAAGCACCAATTACTTTTTATTCAATTTTTAATTTTTGTTTTATTATTTGTTGAACTTGAGTGACCTTTGACTTTTCACATCCTGCAGACTTCAGCTACAGAGAAGGTAACAGTTAGCTCAACGGCTAACGGCTAACCTAAAAGATAGCTTGTTAGAAGAAATACTCGACAGGTCAAAGCGTTTCAAAACATTGGTTTTACCCTTAAAATTAATCTGGTCAGAAACTTTAAGCAGCCGGAAAAAATACTATTATCTCAATTACCGTTTTCGCTAAAAAAAAAAAAAAAAAAGCCTCACTGTTTTGGCGGCAGTTAGCCGCCTTGCTAGCACGTTAATGTTCATGTCGGTTAATTCAGCTAACGGTCGGCAGGTCGGTCAGTGTGTGGCAGCTCTTGAGTAATCTGCAGGTTTTCAGAGAATCACCAACTTCACCTCCAGCAGTAAACATGACAGATGTTGAAGTTAAGGTCGAGGTCCAGCTCGTCTCACACTCACCGGCGGGACAGGAGGACCTGAGCGGGGAGAGAAAGTCAGACACCGGACAAACAGGCCAGACACCACTGACACACAGATCATTTAGATATAACTCACACACACACACGAGATATTATATTTATTTCATTGATACTAGTAGTTTAATGTTTATTTTAACCTTGTCGAGCTGTTGTCCTTGGCTCTAAACTGTGTGTGTCTGTTTCTGTGTATGTGCAGAGCTTTCATGCGCCACATAAGGTGGTGGTGAGTGTGCAGAGAGATGACTTCAGATCACTTCGCGTTTCAGAGGCGGAGGAGCCGCTGTCCCTGCTGGCTGACGTCGCTCTGACGCCACCCTGCGGTAAAGAGGAGGCCTGCAGCTGTGTGGAGGACAGACAGGCGGAGGACAGACAGGTGGAGGACAGCCTCCGGTCCATTCAGCTGCAGCTCCAGTTCCTCCTGAGTAAAGCTGATGACCTGCAGGACTGCCTGCTCAGCGGGTAAGCCTCTGGCTGCTCTTCAGGTCACTCAGGTACTTGCTGCTTCTGTGTGACTGTGCGTCCGTTTTTGTGTGTGTGTGTGTGTTTCTGAAGACGGACTCATCTCGACGGCGAGGCCCTGGCTGCTGCAGTGCCAAGTCTCCTGTACACCTGTCAGCCGTACTTCAACCACCTGGAGTCAAAAACCAGGAGCACCGTGTCCCAGCTCCCCCCTCTGCCCTTTGACATGTACACAAGGGTATAAAAATATTTTATTTTTATAAGGGGTGATTCAACTGCTTTACTAAAAGTCATGTTTTCTCACTGCTCAATGAGCAGTTTCACAGAAATCTATTGACAGTGAGGTCTGCGGATTATGCAGAGGACACTGTTTCTGGAGAGAGCTGTCGCTGCTGAGTTTATTTAAATGTCACCTTTTAATGCTCAACCCAAATCCCACTGATTCCCACAGTATAGCTGCCTCAAAGATCGACAAATGTCTGGATTTTCTGTGTGTTTTGGTGAAGTTTGGAAAGGATTCCAAACTACAGAAAAGATAAGTTGTGATTTCAGTTGTGGCTGTTATTACAGCTGTTATCCAGCTGTCGTTTTCTCAAAGGGGGTGTACTGCATCTGTAGCTGAATGAGAAGGACACTTGTGTTCACTGTATGACAACATCATAGTGTAACAGCCACAAGTTGACTCTAAACCTCTGCTGCTCTGTGTGCATTTGTGGGTGTTTGTGTGTGTAGCAGCTGTTGGATTTCTCTCAGCAGCTGTGTGACAGGTTGGAGCAGCTGGTTTTGACCTACGCCAGCCACAATCTTCTCTGCGTGGATGAGACTGAGCCTAACAGGCATGCTTACACACACACACACACACACACACACAAGTTCATGTTTATACTAATACATGTTTACTACACTTGTTGGCTTTTCAGACCTTAAATATGTCACAGCAGCACAAATACAACATAAGAGAAGTCTTCATGTGGTAGTCGGAGACACACACACACACACACACACACATTCAGTTTTCTTGTATTTAAAAAGTCACTTTACTGATGCAGCATTTGGTTCTTCTGTGATCCACTTTTCATAATTTTCATCATAAATATCTCATTTAACTCTCAAACATGAGTCAACTCTCCTGCTTCATCCAATTTTCCTGAATGATATTGAGCCATTGTTCTTTTCCTGAAGGATCAAAACATGCCGCGCTTCATTGCCTGACGCAGTTGAACCCAGTAAAACAGTCCTAACTTAACGATCCTCAAAATACTCTGTCAGTTTGCTCTTGTGTAAACTTTTATATATTGCCACGCTTTATATCCATTGATGTCTTTTTCAAATATCTGCAAATTATAGCCTATCATTTTGATTTCCACATATATATTTTAAGTTTAATCCGTTCCTGCTGTCCCTGCTAGTTATTATTATTGGGAGCGTCCATGTCTTTTTTTGTTTGATTTCTTTCCCACTATTCTAGTTTCTTCTTCTCTCCGCCCATTCCTCTGTAACAGTCTAATCTCACTACATGTACCAATTCATCTCCATATTCTCTCCTTCTGTCTAACTCCACCTCCTCAGCGTGTCTCACTTCTGCATTGGGCAGAGTCAGCTTGGTGGACTGAAGCTGACCACATTCCGCTACAGTAAGCCGGCGCCGTACCTGGCTCAGATCGACACCGGCCTGTACAAACGCATGCGCTGGAACGTGGAGAAGCTCTTGGATGAGCGGCAGCGGAAGACGGATGAAGAGCAGAGCGGAGAGGGAGAGGCAGAGACGGTCGGCGACACGGAGTAGTGAGTCTGCGTGATGTCTCCACCCGTCTATTCTCAATTTAACAGAATATAACACCGCTGACATCAATCTTTTATCACTGACGTCCTATCCAGTTTCTTCCTGTGTTACGAGGACATTCCCAACACGCACGCAGAGGCCGGCGGGGACAGCCAAGGTGCCTCTCATGGAGACGTGGTGAGGATGTGGTCCATCGGTCAGTGGGTGCAGGCGGACCCCGACCCCGACACAGAGGACATCTACGACTGGTACGGTGATTTATATGACGCTCACTTCTCTGTACGTGCTTCACTTTCTAGCAAAAGCAAAATTCCCCTCATGTGGTTTTTAAGTTTTTAACATGTTACAAGTTAAACAAAGACCAGGATCAGTGTGTCTGATAAATGAAGCGAAAGTATGTGTGTTCCTGTTTGTTTCAGGATCACGTGCGAGGTCCCCATGGCCAACTACCACAGGCTGCTGTTTCTGGGCAGCAACGAGCCATCGAGTTGCAGCGCCACAGACTACCTGCTGCAGCTGCTGTTGTCACGCCAGACAGCGCAGTGACCATGTTAGTGCGGCAGGAGTGTGTTCGTGCTGGTGCTTAGTATCTGTCTCTGGGATACGCTGTCTCCTTGGTTGGTAGGATTTACAGCAAGTGGGAAGAGACTGGGCCTATCATCAAGCCAGCTTTTAAGCAAATATGTGTGGTTGAGTTTAATGTGAGTTTGTAAGGTTGAACATCTGGTTTCGTGTGCAGTCTGGAAACACAAACACACCACGTGACTGTGAACGCACTTTCAGCCAGAGCGACTTTCACCCATTCAGGGCCTGTTCGATTTTACACATTTGAAGCTGTAGACGATGAAGTTTTATTAATATGCCGCAGCTAGCGTCTGTTTGAAAGATGTTTATTTTGTCTCTGTCTGTTTGTGTAAATGGAGTTTTATGCAGAGATGAGTTTGTTTAAATCAGATGTTATTTTGTCACTTAAGTCTGTTCTGTGTTAATGTTGTACTTTTTAAAAGATTTTACAAGAGTTTGTAAATATTTTAAGTTTTACAACAGTTTACGTATTTCTAAAGAATGAAGTCCAGAAGAGTTATTAAAAAAAAACATTTTATTTACAAGAAACATTGCATTGAAATAATTACACACAATCACATATTTCTGTTCTTCAGAAAGTCTGAATAAACAAGGAAAAGTTTCCATTTTTCAAACAAGCTGCCATGATTTAGGCTGAGAGCCCGTTCGCTTCACTTCAACAGATTCATCACATTATTTAAATTAGTTCAGTCAGGCCTCACTTCATTTTCAATAAATTAATATCCAAAACATGAGACATGATAACATTGAGTTTACATAACAAATGAAATCAGTTCACTCCTCTGTGTTCAGTTTGACCTTGTTACCATTCAACTCATCAGTTCTATTGACTGGACATTAAGAAGAAGAAGGCAATGAACTTACAAACAAGGAATAAAATAATTCAGTCATTTACAACCATCATCCTTCATTCTCTATTCAATAAAAATCTATAATATGACTCTTAAAGGGCTACTATACTTCTAAATCTCTACAGTACAAAAGTAATGGGATGTTTCCCTTCACACAGTGAGCAGTCTTTGAACGATATACACAGAAAAGCTTACAAAAACACTACGCAGTCACCTTTAAAAAAAGCATACTGAAAAAAGTCCAGCTTTGTCAAAAAACAAAAACAGCAGTAAGCATAATGAGTCATGCCTGGAGGTGCATGGACGCAAACATACAAAAGCATTAACGCCTTGTTTTTTAGCTGCTACATGTACGCTTTGATAGGACAGAGCAGAGAAGCGAGTGACGATGAACGGAAATTTTCTTTGCTGGAACAAAGGGCGCGAGTCGGATAATGTTACTGGATACAGATTCTCCTCGTACCTGGTTCTTAAAGTTTATTCTGAAATTATTAAAACCAAATTCAGCCTGTATCTCAGTGAAATATACACTGAAATGGACACGAGTGCAGATGAATGTCTGCTTCTTCCTCCAGTTTAGGTTTACTGGAGAGAAAACAAATCTCTCCCTCTCATTTTTAAAAGTCTGACACTTCAGTGAAGCTCAACGTGGCTGCCTTCAACACTGACCGTCAAACACACAAGAGTCCAGACAACGGACTGGCATCAACACACAGCACAGATATCAACATTTACAACCAGCAACACACACGCACAAACGTCCGCACTGCAGCACATCACAGCTTCAACAATAACAGTTAATACTCAGAATAACCTGATACTGAACCCTCCCAGCACCCCATACCTCCCTTTTAGTAATCTTGATTCCTTCACACAATAAAGTGACTCCTGATCTTCACAGCAATATCGGTTAAAACCCAGTTAGTCCTCTAACGTGAAAACAGTGTCCTGGACCAGTGGAGGAGGTCTCCTGTAAAAACTGCCCACCATGTGTCTGAATTAACGGCATCTAAATGCTGACACGAGAAGCTAAAACTGAACCTTCAGCAGTATTTCATTTAACAAGTCCCATTTTTAAACAATCCACATGATCACAGCCTCATGAGTGCCTGATTCCAGTGTCTTTAAACGCAGAGTGTGTAACATCCACACAGCTCAGAATGAGATCATTAAATAATGTTGAGTCTGATTTTTCTAATCAATACATCTTTGACCTCAGTTTGGAAATGCATGAAAAAAAGGACGATACTTAAGCAGCCATATTGTTTAGGCCTCTATAATCAACATGTCAGAGTTGACAGTAGTTAAAAAAACTTCAGTTTAAGTGCAGTGATGCTGTTCAGTAGCAACACACCTCCAGTGTATTCACTATTAAAGTACAGTGATAAGGATGCGAGTGTTAACATGTAAAACAGTTATGGCTTCACTTACAGAGGCTTCAGGTGAAGAACAAAGAGTGGAAAAAAACAAATCTATCAGTCAATTTAGCTTTGATTGATAGTGGCCATTTGGCACCGTTGGTGTTGGTGTGTGTGTGTGTCACAGAGATTTGGCAAAAAGAAAAGTGTCCAGTTGCAGCCATGTTAGCCAGTAGTGATGCATCATGGTATTCTGTCAGTAGTCACATGGCGTGCGAGTTTAAAGGACTGAAATGTGATCTAACAGTGTAGCAGTCGGTGCGTGTTGTTTGCAGTGGTGTCGCATGTCGAGTGTGAGAGGCACCGAGTTTCACTCAGGTGTCGTGTTGTGTTTTTTTTTTTTCCACCTGAGCAGGGACGCAGGTTATTCACCGGCAGCACCGCAGACATTTCTTGCTCAGAGTGGAGACTGAGGCAGTGTCGTAACACATCGAGGACACTGACGCCACGTCCTTGGTGATTTCTGTTGGGTTTGTGAATTTGGGAGTTTTTGCAACCTGGAGGTAGTTTATGTTTTACAGTTAATGTATCACAGGCTGTTTCCAGTGTACTGTGCATGCTTACATTTGACTACTTTAAAGCCAACATAAAATATATTCATTAAAAATTTGAATGTTTGAATTTAAACGTTTAGTTTGTTGGGGGTTGCAGCTGCACAGCACAAGAACATTTTGTTCACCTTTCTTGCATCAATGTAGCACCAAGTATTGGTATCTGTTGTGCTTGTTTTTACGGTACAGTACAGAAATTCCAACTTTTTCTCTCTCTAGTCAATTTATCAACATTTTTACTTTACAGCCCTCCAAAACAGACCTACAAGTTGTGACCACATTAGCTAAAAGAGTGATCGTTTCCTCTCAGACTGAATACTTTTTAAAGCCCTAATAGGAAAATGGATTCAGTAGTTTAAGAGAATGCAGTAATTTAGAAGATTAATCATCTCTCAACCTCTCAGATTTATTGGGAACCACTAAGCTACATTATTATCGGAGTTGATCTGTTTTTTTTTTTCTAAATCAACTTTCTTTTTCTGATGTTGTGAACTGTGGCATTAAGCCTGATTCAACATTACTGAGTGATCGAATTTTTGTGCCTCAACGGATGATATTTATATCAGTGGGGAATCATTTCTTCTGGTTACTGCATCCCCCCCCCCCCCCACAATGTCCAGTCCAAATATTAACAGTCTGTACAGATGTAGCTCCAGAACTAAGAAATATTGTGCTCAATGTGTGGATCACCCTGTTTGTTTGTTGTGTACTTCTCCCTGTGTGCGTAAATAGACAGCACTTGTGTTATCTTCCCTTTACGTGTGGTTAATAGTGATCAGATGTTGCATTCAAAGTGTGCGAGTGAAATCACACGCTCGTGTCCCCTCAGTGATGCGTCTCCAGCTCCACTACCGTCCACTCTCCCTGTGGGGAGCTCCCCGTGGCCTCTGGGGAGAAACTACTGACGGAAGTGACGGTGGCAGAGGGAGGGGTGAGCGGAGGCAAGAGGCTGGGCCACAGACTGCTCTCTAAGGGGCTCAGCGTGCCTCCTGCACCTCCCGGCAGCAGCAGCAGAGAGGAGCAGCTGTCTCTGTTGAGCAGCAGGGTCTGATTGATCAGCTGCTGCACGATGTCCACTTTCTTCCCCCAGTCCAGGTCCAGGGGTGGAGGTTGCTCTGGAGACTCAGGAGGGCAGGGGGAGGAGCTCTCCCCGTCCTGGGAGGGGTTGCTGAGTGTCTGAGGGGAGTCGGGTGGAGGAGGAGGAGGGGGTGTGGAAGTGGACAGTGACGAATCTTGGTGCTTGTCATCATCTGACGTCGCCCTTTCACAGTCCTCATCCATGTCTTTGTTTGTTGTCTCCTGTCTGGGCTCTTTCTCCTCTTTAGTGGGGCTGAGCGCCTCTATTTCCTCGTCTTCATCGTCAGCCTCCTCCTCATCACTGTTCTCCAGGGCTTCATAGATGGTGCAGAGGCCGGAGGACGGGGACAGCAGCACCGTCTGACCTTTATTAGACTGCTGGAGCTCTTGTTGCCACTGCATGATTTGCTGTCGTTGCTTCAGTTCCTCCTGTTGCTGCTGCAGCTGCAGCTCAAGATCTCTCCTTTGCTTCAGCTCCTCCTCCTTCCTCAATTGCTCCTCCTCTTCCTCCATCCGCTCCCGTACCTTCCTCTCCTCCTCCTCTTTATTCCTCTTTATCTCTTCCTCAGCCTCTTCCTTCTTCTTCCTCATCTCCTCTTCCTCCCTCCTCTTCCTCTCCTGCTCCGCCTCCTCCAGCGGTCTGCTCTGTTGCTCCCTGCGTTGCTGCAGCTCCTGCAGCTGCCTCTGATGTTGCTCCAACCTGCGGAGCTGGGGGCTCAGCGCCTTCTGGCCGAGGCTCCTGGGCGGGAGGTCGGCACAGGTCAGCTTTGGCGTGGCTGGCGTGGCAGCCGTGGCGCCGTGAGGCTTGACGATGTCGCAGTAGGCCCTCGGGTACACTACGTGATCACGGCGGTGAGGGTGCGGTAATGCAGTGAAGCCTGTGTGTGAGAGGAAGCGGGAAGGAATATTACAGTAGCGTGATGTTATTAAAAAATAAAAATAATAGACAAGTCACAGGCAGCAGGACAGTGACAGCAGTGCAGTGTGAGTACAAGCAGAAGGGTGTAAAGGGAGAGGCCTTCTGAGGCTCATACTCATTGAAGGAATAGTGAAAGCATTGTCAAGCCAAGCTTAAGTGTCTGCCAGTGGCCTGTCGGACCAGCAGTTATCTGCAGTTTTGTACTTTGAACAAGTGACAGTGGGACATTGTTTGAAAGCGGTGCAGCAGTGACAGATACAGCCTGATAAGTATTCAGAGGGGTGGAGCCACCGTATTTATGTAAAAAACAGTGAACACGCCAGAAAAGAGTGACCCAAGGTGATGTGACTGGGGGTGGGAGGGGAAATCTGTGCAGAGAGCAAATGTGCTTAGTCAATTTTTTTTTTTTTAAATAACACCCAGAAAAGAAACTTTTTTTGGTGCAAAATAAATTAAAAAAAAGAAAAAGGAAAAAAAGGCAGCCATTTTCCTGTATATGCAATCACTATCAACTACGGTGAGACATAAACAACCACAGAAAAAGCCCAATGCGAGCTCAGACGTCACCCGTGAATGGAGTTTAAAGTTAGTCAACCAGTGATACATGCAAAAAGCTCTCCATGCATTTGTCGACATCCAGCTTCACAAAAGAAGACTACAACAATAGCTTGGCTTTAGAAGGGCTGATAGTATTTCAACCCAAGTACATCGAGTCCTAGAGCCAAGCTATCCGGCTGATCCTGACCAAACCGATTCAAAAGTAATGAGAGTCATTGTGCAACAGTGACATGCATAAGCATAAGGTAACGTTGATACAGTGCAGCAAGAATGCTTTAAAACAAAAAGGGGGCAGTAGGTAAAGAGCTAAAACACACCCAGAAGTGGACTGGAGGGAAATTAAAGCAGCAGAATGAGCAGGGCGACGAGATGTCAAACTTCTTCGCTGCTTCAGGTGGCGAGGTTTGATCCACAGATGAGAAGCTCTGGTAGTGTGGCTGACTCATTCCAGTTATACGTCTTCCGAGTCCAGTGAAGTCTTCGAGGTGTGAGACACGAGTCTAACCATTTAATGTGTCAAGTTTACAAAGGGAGAGGCAATGACTAATGTGTGAGTGTCTGTGTGAGCGTATGGAGTAAAGCACTGACGAGCTACATGGCTGACTAATTGGAAGTGTCTGTAGTATAGTGAGCTGTAAAGACCTGTAAGTTTGTGAGACCTTGAAACAAAAAGGCAAATGACTTAAAGTATGCCTAACACTCCAAGCTCCATTCAAAGTGTAAGTGCCCATTTCAATAAAACTGTACGGTGAGAGAGTACATCATGGTAAAAATCTAATCTTTATTTAAAGTTTTTAAGTTCATTATTCCAAAAAGATGGATAAACACAAGAAAAAAAATGCTTTGGGTACAATTTAAAGTGCAACAGGAGATGAGGAGTGATTGGGAACAAGAAGATTGCCTGTATCGTAAAGGTGGGAGAGCGAAAATCAAAACAGGGATATACAATCAAAACTCATTTTCTGTTATCAGCTTTGTTCAGTAAAAAGTATTAGGATAGATACACACGTTCAACAGTTCATTCCATTTCTTTGTTATGCTTCATTTTCTTGGATTTCCCTCTTTAAAGAGCTGTAAACAGACAAGTCAAATCCATGCCAGTTCAGGGCAACCGCGTAGTTCTGCATTAAATAAAACAGAAACCAAAACCCAGGCACACTCACACATTAGGAGTACATAGTAGTAGCTATTGCACATACAGGAATTTAAGCCATATACTCGTGATGGAAATGTTATATCAGAGGGAAGTGCCACTGCGGTCCTCTTTACATTTCTTCCCTTTTTTTGCTCTCTGTTTTTTTTTTGTTTGTTTGTTTTGTTTAACTTTGATTACGTCCACCCCCAGAGATTTCAGGACAAACACTGACAACAAGAACTACAACAGGGAGATATTGTGGGCAGGCTGAAATGATGCCAAGGGAGGTTAAGGGACATTACTTGGGCTGTTAGGGAGATGATGAACTATACGTTACCTGCAAAAGAGTTCTCAGTCTTTTCACAGATAGCAGAATAGTAGGGAGGCTGGACGTCGTCTGGGTTTTCCTCCGGCTGCTGCAAAGTGCTGGGAGTAGACAAAGGATCCAGGGCTTCTTCCATCCCCAGCGCTTCCTCCCCGACACGCTCCACGAACTCCGTCTCCTGCTTCCCACAATCGATGTACTGCTGCTCTGCGAGGGACGGCTGCGTGTGGGACTCCAGGATCAGACAGGGCTCCTTGGCCTCCTCGGGCAGCTCCTCCAGGGAGAAGATGCCGGGGCTCTTGATGCAGCTCTCGCCCGTGGACTGAGCGTTGGAGTTTGAGGCTGTGGTCGTGGTGTCAAAGCCATAAGATGCCAACGAGGTGGCCGAAGGCGGGGTGGTGTCTTCGCCCGGGACGCCCTCCTCCTCTCCCTCCTCCACAGTGGATAGGCAGCGTTGGGCTGGGGCCTGGCTGACAAAGGTTATGTGGCTGACTGCTGGGCTCTCCAAGGAATCGTCCAACTGAGCTTCACCCTCTGTGTCGCTGGCCTCGTCCTCTGTTACGGACGATGAAGATGGGTTGGAAGTGGGGGCTGTTGCGGGGCCTCCCAGGACTTCATCAGCGGGCAGGGTCTCGGCCTCCTCCTCAGCCTCTCTGTCCCCGCTCTCCAAATGGATGCCCAGGTCAGGCTGTGGGGAAAGCAGCGCAGCTTGCGCATCTTGAGGCTTCCCATCTCGATTGTAGTCTCCCAGCTCCTCTGGAGTGCTGGTCTCGCTGCTCAGGGTGCTTGACAGCGACATTCCTGGGGCAGAGGGGGGAGCTGGGGCCAGGGTCTGCATCGGAGCAGGGCCCGACTGATCTACGTACATTTGACCCACTAGATTTTGCGGCTCATCCTTGACACAGGAATGGTGGGGAAGTTCTGGGTTTTCAGCCACAAAGGGAGCGGAGCCTAGTTCCAGCCAGGCGTGGGCTGGAGTCTGAGTCGGGGTCTCAGAGTCTGCCTGCCAGGGGTCTGCTGCTCCTGCCATTTGTGTAGGCTGGGAGACATGCTGGAGAAGCTGCTGTGGCTGAAGTGGTTCTGCCCAGGGATCAGCAAAGGGGTTTGGCTGGTCCCACTGAGCAGCAGGAGCAGCAGGCAGCAGGGGAGGTGGAGGGGGAGGTTGGGCCACCCTGTTCAAGTTGTCCAGCCTCTCGTCCTCAGCAAAGTCGTCCTCGTCTGCGTTCCCGTAACTTTCCAGCCCACTCTCTGTCACCCCCTCACTAGCCATCTCCACATCTTCATCCTCCTCCTCATCATCCACATCGTTGTCATGCCTGGGTCTCTGCGGCTCGTCTGCGCGCTCTGAGCCTACGTCCATGTCGCACACCCGGTCATCGTCGTCATCCTCATCTTCGTCTTCATCAAAGTCGTTTACTGGTATGTCAGGAACCTTTTCAAAGTCAGGTGAACCTGCTGAGGCACCTTCCATGTCAATGGCTCCTTTAAGACTGCCGTCTCCCAAGTCATCCATGCTCTCTGTACCCTCCAGGACACCAGGGGCGCTCAATTCAGATGCACCCTGCTGGCTGCCGCTCACATCCTCAGAGTCCAGTTCAGAGAGCAAGGCGCCACCAGCCCTCCACACAGACCCTCCCACTGGTCCAGCCGACCCTGGACGAGATTCTTCTGTGGGCTGCGTAGTTCCACTCATTTCAGACACAGAAACTAGCTGGCTTCCCTCCCTCTCTTCCTCATCTTCCTCCTCATTTAGATTGGTGGAAGGAACCATTTGAGGGACAACTACTGCTGCTGGGAGGGCTTTAGGTGTGGAGGGGCCTTGTTCTGTTAACAAGTAAACAGACTCCTCTGAGAGGTCTGGAGGGGAAACCACTGATGGTAATATCGACTCAGCTGAGACAGGGATCTGCTCCTGTGTTGGTAGTAAGGGAGCACTGCTTTCTAGCTGCTCCTGGGATGGAGAGGTCTGTGGTAAGGCCGTTCTGACAGGGCTTTGTGGAGGAGAGGGAGCAGCTGCATGGCTCTGAACAGTCTCTTGAGGTATCACCTCTGGTGTGGTATCCTGGACCAAGACTGGAGGAGGGACCTCCTCTGATGCAGAGGCAGCAAGAGAAGATTCTTGTGACGCTGTAACTTCCATTTGTGTTTCTGCTAGCGTTACCACCGCTGTGGCTACAGCTGCACCAGCTGCTGCAGCAGCAGAAGCACTCTGTGCTTCTGCATCAGGTGTGGTAGTACTTCTGACCCCCGTCTTCTTGGCAGCAGTGAAAGGTGAGACAGCCTGAGTGGGTTTAGTACTACGTTTCACCTGAGAGGTGCTGCTGTTTGCAGGTTTGTTGACTGGAGAAGCAGGTGGGGTTCGGCCAAGGGGCGGTTTGTTAAGGGCAGGAAACCGAGCGGCAGTCACAGGCTTCTTTGAGGGAATGGATTTTGCAGGCTGTTGAGTTTTGGGCTGAGACACTTTGGGGTCTGCTGCCTTCGCTGTTGTGGACCATTTGGAGGCAGAGCTGAGCTTTGCGGTGGCTGTGGGTTTAGAAGGTTCAGGCTTTTTAACAGTGACAGATGATGCAGCTGTTGCAGGTTTCTTGGCCACTGCAGCAGAAGGTGGCCGGCTGACATCTGCTGCAAAGAGAAATACAACATTAATTCACCCAAACTGAATTTAATTTTGTGAATCACTCATAATGTTAAATGAGC
>JBAJHX010000051.1:10855706-10875256 GCA_037176925.1 Amniataba percoides
CAATGCACTGAACTCGCCGTCATGCTCTTTAGACACACAATCCTTCGAGTTTATGGAATAGTTCTGACAGCACACCTGAATGAACATCTGATCGAACAGTCAAATATGATCAGCTGTTCACAGGAAAAATATAAACTGGACTGGCAATGGCAAATCTGTTAGTTACAGATGATTTGGACAGTCACAGAAAGAAAAACAAATCAAATTTCTGTGATACCACCTGTGAAAATAACCATCTGTACCCCCATCCAAGCCCAAATCTTTATCAAACAAAGTGGCCTGATTTAAAAAAGAAATGTGCAGCACATCAAGTTTGGGTCAAACCCCATCTAAAAATCCAATGGTTTCTGATGAAATGTTTGGATTTGTGGACTCATTCTTTCTTTTGTTTAAAAAAAAAAAAAAAGAAGAAAGAAAGAACAAACAAACACATTCTTTCAACAGTCATGCACTCCATCATCTGTCCACATGAGAAACTTGATGTATGATACAACTCTCTGCACTGAAAGAACAGTATAACCCCCCCCTTCAAACTCACCCTATGGCACAAAAAGGCGTTAAATTATTAAGCAACCTCTTCTTAGTGTGAAGCAAAGTCTTACCTGTAATACACAGTAGGGATCTTAATTTACAGAGGCAAGATTAACTTGTCGTCTTATTCAGTTACCCATTTGAGGCGTGAAGTCTTAAAACCTCTACACCAGCCACTGAAGTGCAGTAGCATAAGGAGCAGTAACCTACATAAAAATATGACCATTGCTTCTGCTGTGCTATACTGGGCTCTGTAAAATCTCTACACAATGCATTTGCCTCGTCAGGCTCCAAGACTCTGACGTAGTCTGTGCTGCAGTGCTCTGCTCTATTGGCTAAAATACAAACAAAGTCCGTTGGTTAAATGAGCGAGTCGTCTGCTGCAGGCAGCACAAGCCCACGATATGCAAAAACAATGCTAAACCTCAGCAGTGTATATCATTTGTTTCACATCTGTTTCTACTCAATCACGTTCAGTTTCACAGCACTAACAGATGCATTATCAAATGTAACCGCATGACAAAACTGTGTGAACCCACCACCAATTACAACAATCTCATTTATGTCTTCTTTTGACCTTGGCCGGCTGATATGGCAAGATGACACAGTCATGAACCGACTGATGGCTTCCAGTGGACGAGCATGCCTGCACACAGATGCCAGTCCCACATTACAATGCCCACTACAATGACCATTTGTTTCCCAAGATCAGACGACTCATACACAGACATGGATTCTTTGGGATATTGTAATTGGCCGCGGTCCGACAGAAGATTTGGGTTGTGATGTGAAGTGCAGCCCAGACAGTGGAAAGTGTGTCAGACGCTGAAATGAAATCTGTGCAGAGCAAATTATTCTGGGTAATGATGACCAACTGAAGACATACAGAAAAGGTCTGAAGTTTGGTATTAACTGAGGTCATTTTCATGTACACGCAAAATATAAATTGACAGGACAACTCAATTACAAGAGGAACTGAGGTGGACAAAACGGAGCGAATGACATTCTCTAAAAAAATGAAATTAGATAGACAGACAGAAAAGAAGATAAGAGTTAAGGGGAGGTCACAGACGCAGTATAACCCTAAACACTCCCTCAATTGTTTTAAGATGAGTCATTATTCCTGATGGTTTGATCCAGAGCGACGGTGCAGTGAGCAACAGTCAGACCCACTAATGCCTGTACTCCACACGCTGCATGTGGGCGGTGGCTGGTGGTTCTGTTGTTGGTGTATTAGTATGGATTAAATTTCCTGCCAACAGAGACTTGAAATCAATACAGATCGCAGTCCAAAGGGAGGAGGAGAAGCACCACACAGCCATCTACAGGATTTTAACAACCACACACACGAGATCTTCTGAGGGGCACAAAGGTCATCGTGGGGACAAGTGAGCCATAAAGTGGGTCAGTGACTTTATAGTCAATATTCATGAATATTTGCTACAGATGCAAAAAACACACCCGCAGTATTAACGCACTAAGCAGCTGAAACATCTGTTTGGCCAAATATGAAGAAGTAAACATGAGCTGGGGAAGTGTGGGGGGGCTTATATTGAAGCCACGCCTACTCCATCCATTCATCCATGACTGCAGCTTTCCTCTGAAATAAATAAAATAACAATAATAAAACACACAGCTGGGAGGCTAGACTCTCTTGGCGAACTTGCTCCCCTGGATTAAATTATTCTGTTTTGTTTTGATCAAACGAAAGAGAAAGGGGAGGGCTTGGTCAGGAGGTACACTTTATCCCTGTTGCAGTAGGCTGATAGTACAAATAAAATGTAGTTTAAGTGCACAATCTTCTTTCGTCCCCCCCCCATCATCATTTCAAGGGCCCCTTCCATTTGTTTCCAACAAATGGAAACGGAGCACCCTAACAATACCTTGTTTGGCTTGTCGGCTGTCCAAAACCAGCTGCTTTACTGCTCCCCGAGAGAGGCGCGCATTCTTCAGGTTTGTGTGTGCCTACAGTTATCTCCTTGACAATAAAAGAGCGGAGGCCTGAATCAGGTCAGCACAGTTTAGATGAAGTGTTGCAGCCCAGCAGCAGCATGGCACCAACTGTCACTGTGATAGATGCCACAGGCCTTTCCTGTAATGACAGTGATCCTGCTCCATGCCAAGGCTGTCTGGGAGAAATGACAGTTTTATCTCCAGTTATCAGGACATGAGACAGGGGAGAGAGGCCCATTGAGTTTTTGAATAATAAGAGAATAGTCGGTTTCTGAGAGACAAGTAACCATCCATTCCCAATTGTGACCATTTGAATATGAATCATCCACCAGATTGTTCAGCAACATGAAGGCTTAACTAATGTCCCCCTCATCTTACACAACTAGACTCTGAATGTGACAGTCACTGTAAAGCAGCTAAATGATTGAAGTGGGGCTGTAAGGAGGGCTTGAGGAGATCCTGGCCAAATGCCCGGCACTGCACATGCACAGGAGACGGCGAAAAGGGACGAGGGGGGAAGAGATGGGAGATTGAAAGAGGGGGTGGGGTGGATAAAGACTGATTGGCTCAGTCAGCGTAAGGACGCTTTAACCCATCATTGGCTGCGAACGGAGCAAAAGCAGGTGCTGGATTTTTTTTTAAACATCTGGACTCTCACCGACAGTAGGGACTTCTACGCCCTCTTGTCATTTAGACGGATTGTTCTAGTCTACACAGGCGTGTGTCTTAGTTACATAACGTAACTAAGAAACACAGAAATATCAACACACAGCTGAAAACGGCCCTGCCACATACAAGAGCAGAGATCTAGACTTTTCCTGCCTTTTTCTATCATATCCTTCTATCAAATTGTGTTTCCATCTTCTTAAAGACCAATCCTACTTCCAATACCTTATCATTTAATGCAATCACCAAATATTGTTTGTCCCTCCCAAACAAGACTCTGGTAAAAGTATAATCATCTTAAAGAAACTCAATATGTTTTTTTTCCTCCCTTTGAGCAGATTAACATTAATACTTCATGAGAGAAGCCTGGATGTTACTTTAGCTGCCAGCGCTGTGTGCCACTTCACTTTCAGTGGCATGTTGTGTATGTTGGCATTATGGTCTGTGCCCTTTACCTCAATAGGTCTATATCAAACATTTGCCTGCAGATACTTGACTTGAAAAATGTTCATGTGTGTTCCTGCCATTGTGTCGGCAATATGAAAAACAATACTGCAGGATAAATTACAAGGAAGTGGCTGCAAAATGACAGAGAAGGCTGCGTAGCCATTGTGTTCCTGCTAAATAATCTCATTGGGTAATTTGCCAAATCCTTTAACACCATTAAATTCAGTTGCATGTGTTGCTATAGATTATTAGAGCTATTGTTCTCAGTGTCGTGACTAATGCAAGTCACTGCTTGAGCTTAGAGATGGTCTGTTGGGGTTACTGTTGGACTCTGCCAGAAAGCCAGCACGCTCATTAACGCTTACTGAAAAGTACACCGCTGCTGCTCCTGCACAAAGGATTCAACACGCCACTGCCATCACACGCATGTGGCACGCGTTATCTGTCACAAGGGCAGGCACCTGCTGCCGTTTGCCTGTTGTCCTCTCCGTCTCTCAAGCAGAGAGGAGGGTGCCTGATGTCACATCCTGGGGGAACGGTCACATAAGGATGATGTGCTACTGTAATCAGACTCTGACACTTGAAAGGCCACTTCTGATTAATTCAGAGGACGAGCTTCTCCATGTACACACCCTGGCACACATGCTGACGCACACAAGAACAACAAGAGCAACCACTCTTTGTTTAACCTGACAATCTCAATAAACTAAGAGTCTACATAATGCCAGGGTATGAGATAATCTGAGATATGAGATTATAACCATTAGTCAATTGTGTCAAAGATCAAGTGAAAACTACAACCATTCTCTGGCTCCAGCCTCTCCAATGTGAACACTGCTTTTCTCTGTTATATATAAATGTAAACTAAATACTTTTTGGACTTTTAGTGCTTGGCATGGTTATTAACATATTATTTTAAACATTTTCTGGAATAAGCAAGAAGTAAAACATAACATTTTTTTCTGCATAAACCAGGAAATAGCTTCATCTGTTTCTATGCAGTGACCTCAAGCTGCTTCAGAGGACAGAATGACGCAGCACAGGGCAGCACATTATTCCTTCATTTAATAAGAGACTATTAAGAGGGAAGACAAGTGGAGGGAGGATCTAATCTAATGAGGCCTCTCAGAACACCACATCCTGTGGAAACATGCTGGACTGGAGTATTATGAACCTGACGCTATAAACTTTGGAGACAGATCACTTCATTTACACAAATGCCTATTGCATTAATCCAGTTCAAAATGTATAATCACATAATGTTAAAAGAAGAGTGTTCTGAAATTCTTGCTTTGGTTACCAGCTGATTATTATGTTTGTCAACAGATTATAAAAGCCTGAATTTCTCACAGATATCCTGTTGTAAAGTGTCTTTACTAACAAAAACTGTCTTTTGGAGAGAGCAGTAATAGTAGTAAATGAGAGCAGCACTTTGAGCATGCTGTGTCCAACTACAACACTCTCTATCCAAACCACCAGCTCAGAATGAGAGGGATTATGATCTGAGTCAATAGCCCTCTGCCTTGGGAGGTAGGGCCAGTTTCTGCCAGGGGGGCCTGTTTGGGACAAAGCGGTAGTTCTTCAGTATCGCTGCCTCTGTTAAGGTCCTCTGTCTCAGGTTATTTCTGCTAACATGACTCACAGTCTTGATGCCGTTGAGAATGAAGTCCATTGTGGTCTTTGGGCCGTTATTGAGTCGGATTTCGCTTCAAGATAAACAAAGTCATCCTCTCATCCAGTTGGTAAGGGAGATTACAATGTTCAGGAGAGAGGGGATGTGTGTGTGTGAATGACAGACAGAGGCATAATGCAGGAGAAGGAAAGGGGGAAAGACACAGAGAGAAGTATTTCCTAACAACATAACTTGAGTCTGAGCGGTCTGTCGACAGAGCGTCATCAGCTCATGGGTTGCTTACCTGGTGGTCTTTGAAGCTGCAGCACTAGCAGCTTTTGTTGTCGAAGTGCTGGGTTTTGGGGCCGCTGCTCTGCTGGCAGTAGCTAGAGAAAAACAGATGAACATGAAAATGAGAGTGCACAGAAATCAATTTTGATGTTTAAGCACATAGGTTGTCAAAGATCACATGACATATTTTTAGAATGAAGATAAAATGAGTGCCAAATGTGAATACGAATTCAGTTTTACTCATCTCATTCAGACTCACTTGTGGTTTTGGGTCTCGCAGCATTAACAGTCTCAGCCCCTGGTCTCTTCTTTCCAGTGCCATTTGCCGTTGTTGGTTTGGTACCATTTGTTGCTGTGGTCGCAGCAGCAGAGGTAGGCCTGGCTGGTCCCGCAGGCTTCTTGTCAGGCACTCTACTTTGGTTCTTGAATGAGGAAGAAACTGCTGCTACACCAGCTGGTCTTTTAGGAACAGCTCCCGCTGCTGCTGTTGATGACACTTTTGCTGTTTTCTTGACTGTGGAAGAACTGTTTGAGGATTTGATGTCATTCATTGTGCGATGCGATGCAGTGCCTGGCATAGAGTTGGAGGCCCCTGCAGATTTGGCTGCGGGCTGTGTTGGAGCTGCTACAGCTTTTGGTTTGACTTTGGGTTCTGCTGCCACTGGCTTGCCATTTGCCTTCAGGGCAGCCCCGGGTGCTGCCTCATTTTCGGCCTTGTCTGGTTGCGACAGGGCTTGCTCTGATTGGTTCTCCTGCAACAAGGATGGTTCTGCTACTGCTGCAGCTTCAATTGGTTCTGTGGTTTCCATGGTAACCCCATCCGGTTTCATTACCTCTTCCTAAAAAGGTGTGGACGCTGACGTTGATTATGGGGTCCAGCGGCACACACTCGTCTTGAATGACCAGTTCCTCTCGTTCTTTGAATGTCCTATAAAAGAACAAAACAAAAACAAGGATCACATGAATGTCGATGGTATTATTTGGCTGCACACCTCTACTTAAACTCAGTTATGCTAGCTACACTACTCATGAAGTCATATGACAAACATGTTACTGTCAGCCAAAGGAAATGCCATTTATGGTAAGGGGCCTCCAAGGAATTTGGGGGAGTCTGAAAAAGAGGAAGTGAGCAGCGGGAGATGCCAAGAAATCTTTTCTCTAAACTAGTCACTCTGCTCCACAGTGTCTCATCCACCCATCCAACAGAAGTACCGTGACAATAATGCATCATAATGCCTGCGGCACACAAATGAACATAGGAATTGTCAGCAAAGTACCACAATAAAGGAACTGTAGATTGTTTCAACTGCACATTTTATGGGGCAGAAATACAAAAGAAACTGATGACTTATAACTGCGCTCCAAATGGCTTCCAGCTTCTTGAAATTGAAAGGAAAAAACTGTGGTTTGGAGCACTGAAAGCCTGACATGACACAGGCCACAAAAGGATGATGGGAGGAGGGAAGTGGAAAACAAGCTCCAAATGGCCCATTTGTTGGCCATTGTCTTCCCCTCTGCTGAGAAGATGCAGATGGTAATGGTCATGTCATCCTGCGATCACTTAAAGGAGATTTGTGCGCAGGGAAATTGATAGCACTAGTGGAAAATCTGAACTGAGTTTGAGAAACTGTGGTGAGGAACTAGAGAATAAGACGATATTGTGGAGGATGTGTGTGGGTGGAGTCACATATAGGTCTTGTTAACCGTCGTAAAGTTCTCTCTCGCTGGACAGAGCGGATCAGTGATGGGCTCCCCCCAACTCTCACCCACGGTCCCCATTCCTTTCCCCCTCTGACCACAGTAGCTTCTCCCCACCCCCTCCCGACAGCTCCTCTCCCTTTTCTCCCCTATAGCCACTTGTTCCTCCCTGCTCCTTGGTTACATCCTCCCCTCCTCCCACTGCTAATAGATCTGCTTCCAGTAAACTGCTACACAGATGGTCTAGCCAGTAGAAGCTCTGTATGGCTGAGGAAACAAGCTGTGCTAAATCGACATGGAGGTGGACGGAAAAAACAGACCTACTATAATTTGACAAAGTAATGGAAGAAAACCACACTTTCAAAAACAAAAAGTAAAAAAAAAATTAATAATAAAAAAAAACTGAGGTGAAATATTGACTGGTGCACAAACAGATTTTGACAGGTTAGAATTACTACAAGGGAAAAAACAAAACAGGAATGCCAATAACAAAAGTCAATAAACCATGACAACAGTTCAGCCAGAGAGCAGACTCTGCTCTTTCAGTGCAAACTAATAAGATGGTCAAGGTTTACGATTTATGATATGCAAGCCATTAAAGCCAGATAACGAAAAACATCTTGGAAAAACGACAAGTTCCACTGAGCAAAATTTTCCACAGACTACTGACTGCATAAATACAGCCTCACAGTGTTGAATAATAATCAAGGACTACAAACGTTTGTCGGCTAGAGATGAAAACAGCTGCTCTATCCGTCCTAACAGGCACATTTCCAGACATTTTTAGAGGTAAGTCTCTTGGAGAGGTAGCACTCATCCAAAGGTCAGGAGACTGAAGGAGACTTTTCCTTGCATGTTACACATTAACATCGGAGGCAAGATGATTCAGTGGCACCAGATCCAAAATTGTTGTTACTTTAGTGCTCCAAGTCTTAACTCTTTGGCATAGATGTACGAGTTAGTGAAGAAACAACAAGGCGTCATTCATCAAAAGACAAAAAAAAAAACTCTGATACAACTTGTTTGGCCAGTTTACTGCTGATTACCACTGAAACACTTCATCTCCTGTATAAAAACAGAGCTCCTCCTCTTGTCTCTCTAGCTACAAATCTCTCAGAGAAAACACCAATTCATCTGGACTCTCTTCGTTCTTTTGGAAAACATCAAGCCTTAAATGAGGCTCAATTAGCTAATGGCAGAGCCTTTGGGAGTGTTGCACGAATCAAATCCATTATCATCAGTCCATTTTTATGCACGGAAAGATATTGAAGCCATTAACAAATTGGGAACAATTCAACAAAAATCTAAAAGTGAAAACGGAGTACAAATTAGTGTCCGTTCTTACAACACCACAGTTTGGAGAACTAGTTAACATGGTGAATTCTTATGTTGATGGGTTGGCTCTCATCAATAAAAGCCACCCAAGTTTATCCAGACAGGAAGGAGCTGCTCCAAATGGAAAGAGCAGCAAGTTGGACTGGCACAGCGACGTGCACGGCGTAGTGTGGCATAGTTTTGCCAGTCCAGCTACAAATGCCAGGGGCTTAGCAGATAGCAGGATGAATCACATTCCTCTAGTGATGACCCCCATCTGGGTAAGTAACGTGACAGAGCAATGGGAGGAAGTGAACGGATCATTAAAATCCCATCCACACACACACGCACACACACGCACACACACTTATGGATAAGTGATGTTTTACTAAATTACAGCAAGACTGTTCTGCAATGCTGGTACTTGTTTTCATATCCATTAGAACACATTTGACATGCACACTATGACACACCGTTTGGTTACTTCAAGCTGTCGCTGAGTCAGAACGGCAGATTTAATGTTCAGAAAAATAACTGAACAACAATGCCAGAAGCATATTTAAAATAGTCTGTGGGGTCAAGATGGACAGCCTTGTGCATCCTGATGAATTGCAAGAAAAAAAAACCTCCATTGTCCGCCCTTCTCTCTGTGGACATTTGCATAACAAATCCTCAATCGCTGAAGATTTAAAACCACATTCAGGACGCAGCATGGCTTCTCTTCAGCTGGCTGCACAGGGCTAATATCACAATTATCTCAGTGCCCCTGGTGACAATTACAATGTGTTGCAAGTATTGTGATGATGAAGACAAAGGCCCAAAGGCTGAAAAAAAAAAAAAGTTCAGCCCAAGCTGGAGAGGAGTGTGTGTTTATAAATGCAGCCATTACTTTGTAAGATTGTTAGAGGGAGTCTGTCTAGACAGAGAGAGCTCAGTGGTATTTACATTCCCCTTCTAATAAAGAAATATGGCCTTGTGTGTCATTAAATCTTGCTGCCGCCCTCTGTCTTGAGGCAGTTTAATTACATCTGTCGGACCCCATCTCTCAGTCTCTCGCTCTTCATGTCCAGATGTCAGAAGTGCTGCCTGACAAAATGGGTCACTTTTAATTCTGTGTCTAATACAAGCAGAGAGGGATTTAGCTGTGTTGAGAGCGTGGCAGGGGTTTGAAATGCATTGTGCAGACTGCCGGAGATGGCGGTGGAGGT
Source organism: Amniataba percoides (assembly GCA_037176925.1). NCBI lineage: Eukaryota > Metazoa > Chordata > Actinopteri > Centrarchiformes > Terapontidae > Amniataba > Amniataba percoides. The sequence continues at coordinate 10,865,427 of JBAJHX010000051.1, forward strand.
GGAGAGGGTGTTGACACTGATGCGGAGGCTTAATGCCATCTGTAGATTTATCACAGACTGCTGTCTACAATTAAAAAAGAAAATAAAGGCAGAGGGATGATACCCATTAGGAGCGTAACAGATCGACTGTGTGTCTAAACGCAAACACAAGCTGGTGAAGGAAAATTATAACATTTTTCAGTCATTCTAAAGGTCCAATTTTACTAACATGCCTTTTTGTATAAGAACTGAATCATACAGGTGATTAATGAAAAAATAAACTGCACCTAAACTGATAATTGATCAATCTTAAGTGATTATTAAAGCAGAAATAAGTAATATTTTGTTCTTCAGGCTTCTCTGAAGTGAATAGTAATCTGAATATCTTTAGGTTTTAGACTGTTGGTCCAAAAAAAAAAGATACTTTAAGATAGCTTTAAGCTCCAAGATCCAAATGATAGATGTGTTGATCGTCAGATGAATTGATTATGAACAATATTTAAATCAGACAAGTCAATTCAAAGCCTGACATTGAGATTCAACTTCAAGATTCATGTCAATGCTGTGTCTGCTCCAAGATGATTAATGTGAGAGTTCATGCCTACAGCAGCAGCGGTATGGAGAGCACATCCGACCCATCCACATTCCAGCTATGTCGACTTCTTTGAGACTCCTCTGGGCTGCACAGTGACAGCTGGCTGTGTGTGTGTAATGCATCAAATAGAGCAGTGTGTGTGTGCAGCATGAGGAGGATGAAAGTGTGCATGACATGAAAGAGTCATTTGCACAATTTACATGCATGCAGACTGAAAACAAAGAAGTGAAAGCTGGAATCAAGTGGCCCGCTACTTCCTGCATTCTTTCAATTCCACAGGCAAAGTTGATTTATCTCTACATTTTTACTAGAACCACACCTTCAGATGTTTGAAAACAAACCTAACCTGGCCTGGTGAACTTGAAGGCCAGAGCGGATTGTGAGAGAGTTTACACATGAAGCCGTCTGCTGGTTTATTCATTACCTTTTCTCTGGTGTATGTCTGAGAAAACAGCACATACACAGGAAGAAAAAACACAGGCAGTACTGAGTGGCCTCACATATGTGAATTTGTGCACATGATTCTATGAGACAAGAGGAAAAAAAGAGGAAGAGGGTGGTCAGTTTATTCAGTGGAATAAAGAAGCAAACAAGGAGGTTTCAGCGTGTTTGGGAAATGAAGGGGTTTTCCTAACCCTGAATTCAAGCTTCAGTCTCAGATGAACAGAACTTCTCATGTACAACACCGTCTAATACCAAGACTACAAAAACCTTCAAAATGTACAGATCCAGTCTGCAATGAAAACCTAAAATCAGTCGCAAAAGTGCAACGGTAAACTCACTCAGGGAAATGAGTGATTGTGTGTGTAAATAAAATCCTTCTGCTCCCTCTGACCATACAAGGTAGTAGTGCTGTTTATGCTGCATCACCAAGTGAGTGTTTAGTTCACAGACATACAGAGAGAGAGAAGGGGAGGAGAGAGAAAAAAAAAAAGAGTAATTCAATCTGCTGTTTTGCACGCGCACGCGCACGCGCGCACACACACACACACAAACACACACACACACACACACAGGAGTGTCAGAGTGAGTGTGAGTCAAGAGTTTGTGAATATTTGGCTCTACAGTGCACACTGCTGAATGGCTGCCTCCATCTCTCTGCACACCAAGAGTCTTTGCAGCACTCTCTCACTCCGACACACAAACACAGTGCATCATGAGTCCTTTGAGGGCATTTCATAAATGGGACTAAGAAAATAAAATATAGAAAAAGTGAAAAGGTTCATGATGTAAGGATAAACAAAAAAAAGGCAACCACATTGTCAAGATGGAGCTCAGACATCACATTCAGTGGACAGCTCTACCTGGGCTGGACCCACAGACAACTAACTCCACTGATTTTGCTCAAATGGAGTTCAAAATCTTCATTCCTCACTACAAAACCAGACAGCGCTCTATGGCCCTGCCACTTTTCTTTATTACACTTACACAAGAAAAGATGTTAAGTCGGGAGACTTATTCACAATTTCTGCAACCCTGATGGGATCAGAAAATGACATTGAAATCTGAGATTTTTTCTCAGACAGCAATCTGTACTCAATCCTACCACTTTGCTTGGTTTGGTTCTTTCTATTTCCACAAACTTAATTAACAAAGAAAGAAAAGGTTGTTTGTCAATTTAATTCATTCACTTCAAATGAAATTTGAATTAAACCTTTATAGAAGCGCCAGTAACAGAAAGTGATTACGTAATGTTTCACTACTTCACACCTGGTTTGGCTGAATGAGACTTGCAAATGGTATTTCACTTGGCCTTCATGGTGCAAAGAGCAGGCAAAATAAGTCTCTTGGTGCTTAAAGCTTACTGCATGTGAAAAAAAAAACTATCTTCTCTCTGGCAAAGTGATCTAACATAATTTGATGGTGACAACTTGCATCACGTTAGAAACAAGCTCCATCATCCTTCACTGGCTTGATGTTTATTGGTTGTCAGCTACTATCACTGTCCGTGCAGCACGGCCATTGGATTATTGACTTTTGGCACAGTTTCATGTTGGCTGTGAGGAGAGCAAACGTGTTCAAAATGGGAATTCCTTTTATCTATAAAAATTTGCAGGCACGCACGACGTATTTCTTGTTCTGGCTTTGAATACCACCTGAAACTGTGGTCTTCTCAGACATGTGTGGTCTCTTATCAGGGACATACTTCCTTTTCAACAATTAAAAATAATGCACCTGTTCAGACATTTCTACCTGCCATTACTTCACCTGAGAGAGGAGACACAGCTGGGGTGACCGTCTACATTACAACACCCATTAATAACATTAATAACAAGATACATTCCTTAGTAGGCCCAACAGGCCGAAAGAAAAAAAAACACAGCAGAAACAGCTTCATTCCTTGAGGGACACTGAGGAGGAAGAAGTAAGGAGACACTAGTGTGCTTCTTTCTAAGCTTAATTTCCTCGTGCACAGACAGCAAGATCTACAGCAGGCCCTGGTTCCTCCACAATACATCTTAAAGATATTTTTCATGATTTCACAAACACCCAAACCACAAAGTATACATTCAAAGTGACCTGTGCATCCATGGTGACACACTGTCCTATATGAATGTTGTTACAGTAAATGCAAATTAAGAGCAACTAATGCAGCTGGTGTATCATCAGCACAGATCAGTCTGTCTAAAGGAATGAAAAATAAACTAAGTGAAATGGTTTGCACCAATGTTTGGAGGATGGTTTCCTTGTTCTCATACAACAGGAGCGCTGTGTTTAGGCCATGTCATGGCAAAGAAGAGGAAACACCATTAATTATCTGTTTCCAACTTCTATTGTCAACATCCTGTACAGTGGAAATGGATGATGCATTGGTGCAATTTAAGAACATAAAAACATTACCCAAAGCCACAACAGCCCCTCCCCCATCTAATGAACTCTCTCATGGCAGCAAAGGGTTGGACTTTTTTTATTCATACTGCAGTACTATCCTGGAGAACCATTTGTCAAAACATTTCACAATCCAATATCAATATTTTATGTATTTTCAAAAAACCTTTTGAGTAGCCGTGAGCGGTGTGAGCACAAAACAAATATCTATTCACACAATAATAGGAAAGTATAAAAGCCAAAACACAGATGAATCCTTAACAAAGATGCACCATGCTATTGTGTGTGTGTGTGTGTGTGTGTGTGTGTGTGTGTGTGTGTGTATGTGTGTGTAGGGCGGGGCTGTCGACAGAGGCTCCTCACTCCTTGCAGAAAACTATCAAGAAGACGAATGATGCTCTATGCACCTCGTTATCTGTAGACAAAGGACGCCATTAACCTTTGATGACTCGACCAACTGACTGGCTTCTTCATCCGTCCAAACAACAAGACTGTGAGCAAGTGCTGACCAACACCTACATCACCGTATTTCATCCCAAGACTGCATTTGCACTGACAAATGTTTGTCCCGAATAAGCAGACTTGTTGTCTACAAATAGTTAGCAAATGTGAGGGACTAATTATCAATGAAATTAAGAAAATCAAAGTTCTATAGGAATTGCACAGCATTAGAAATGGTCCGTTCAGATAAAAAAAATATAACTGACTGACTGATGTTCAGATGCTCCATTGGGACGAAACACTCGAGGCTCGTTCCAGGAAAAAAAAAACACTTTCATCAAAGTGGGGGTTGGGCTTGACGTTAGGCACGCAGCTTATTCTAATCAATTCCATACGGGACACTAACATGTGCTAAGTGACTGTAAGCTACTCAATAAGGCCATTAGGAGCAGGTGGTTAAGTGTGGCTACAAGTTAAATGGCCTCAGCCAGTTAGCCTTCCAGGGAGTGGCAGTCAAAATGGGACGGACTGGCGGCTACTGGCAGCGGAGGGGTCTAAACGGCTACAGGGAAATGGGTTACAATCTGCTGCAAACCTGGCAGGGTTTGGGGGGGGTACATTGGCTCTGCTGCCACCAGGAACAAGCCGATAGTGGAGTGAGTGAAGTTTGTGCTATCCTCTACCAGAGAGGAAAGGAGCAAATGTGTGTAATCAGTCCTGGATTTAAAAAACAAAAAAACCCACAACCTCCACCATCATCATCTTAAGAGTTTAATACATAACTGAGTGTAACATCAGGGTACTGTGAGGGGGAGGGTGGGCAGAAAAGCCCTATTGTCTGCACTCCACACCATGTAACCCCCCTCAAGCATGGTGCCGAGAGGAGTGGGGGTGGGTTGGATTTTTTTTTTTGTGGATTAACTTGTGCAACGGGAAGGAGGAGCAGCTGGCACGGGCAACTTTGCCTAAAAGTACCCCTGGATATCAAATGGGCTGCAGGGCAAAAGGGAGGAAGGATGGGTGACTCCACTGTCATCCAAAAGACTTACACACCTGGACTGAACAAACATTTAGTACTATTGGTCTAAATGAAAAGTATTACAGGGTCATAAAAGTTATATATTAAACACAGTTAATACCAAAATGAAGTCTCACTTTCCGTCCAGCTTGCTGTTGCTTTCCCTTTCATTTTGAGAAGTCACTTACATAGAAACTCCTGTTCACAAAAGTCTAGTAGTATCCAAACCATTTCATCTCATTTTAGAAAGGATGTGTGGTAGAAATGAGCAGAAAGGCCGCACAGGAACTGTTAAAAATGGCTGGATTGGATAAACAGGCAGGGAGGGAGTTGAAGCTATAGCAATAAAATACATTCAGACCAGGCGCACTGCAGTATTAAACTCATACCAGTTTCCCCACCAAGGAACAGAGTTATCTCCTTATTTCCACATTTCCTGAGGCTTTCCATGGTCAACTAACTATTTAAAAGTAGAAGGAAGGGACTAGAGAGTCCTGTGCAGGCATGAGAAAAAAATGTAACAATGCTCCATATTCCAATCATTATATTGTTTGTATGTTTAAGACCACTTTCAGAAACTTGATTTAAACAAAAATAACTAAATAAAGTGATTCCGTCAAGGATGGTTGGCTGTACAGGAGCCAGAGCTGACATCAGTTTTGCCGTATTAAAACCAGCCAGCAGCTACTCTCCGGCACACCAGCCAGCTGGCTATAGACAGACAGGCAGATCGTCAATACAACGCTGGAGAGCCCGAGGGCCAGATCAGTTACTGGGCCTCTGATGGGGCAGGGTGAACCCAGGCCAGATGGACAGTGATCCCACACCTCGCCTGCCTGTGTCTCTGACAGCCGCCTGAACCCAGAGACACACCCACCAACTGTGTCAAACACACACTCACGCAAACAAAACCACCATTAAGCACACAGCATCGACTTTCTTTCGCACATAAAACAGCAGAGCAGATGATAATAACAGGATGTGCCAAGCCTGCCCCAGCACAAACAAATACACACCCCTGTATCTGCTGTGTGCTTTGATTCACCGCAGACAGCCGTGAATCAATAACGAAACAGATCAAAATATACAGCGTCGGTAGAGACTCCTTCGGCACACAAAACAAACATGGCCAAGATACGTCATTGTCCTCCAATACGATATCTAAAAATCACTTTTTATTTGAAATGCAAACTTGCCTTAGAACGTAGGAAAAAGCATGACAGTAAACACTATAAATACCACAGAGAACAGCAAAATGAGTCTTTGGGACAGTACTCAAGGCTACCAGAGTGAACTCACAGACTACGAAAGTGCTGAACTACTCTTTCAATAATTACAGTGCACAGAGCCCAGCTTCACAGTCCCAGACAGACTGAGTGCCTAAAAATGCAGCGCCAGCGTCCACCACTTTATCCTAATGGGCAGGCGAGTGCCAGCCTCCCAACCACAGTGATGAGAGTTACAGCACCATGCTCTCTCAACACAGCAGCCGTGGAGCCACACGGGGAGATTTACAGCAAACCTGAAGGGACACTGATGAAATTAAGCTCGAGTGTCACCCTCGCTCAAGTGTCACCCTCAACAGATGCAGCAGGAGTTGAATTCCTGCGGGTGTGGGGTTGGGACCGACACTGGTTGCAGGCTGTAAAAAGCAGCTGCCTTGCAAGCAGATGCAAACGCTCTGAGCTGTGCGGGGAATTGCTTTCCATTCAGCCGCCCTGATTTTTAAGTCAGATCTCAGACGGGGACGAGCTTAAGAAGTGCCAACGTCGCTGTGGTATGGATGATGGCCTTTACAGATCTGAGTACCACTTCTAAAAAAAAAAAGGTAGAAACTAAGGCTGAAATGATAAGTCAACAATGAAAATGAATCAGCAAGTTTTTCTGTTTAAACATTTTCAACTCTGATTCTAGCTTCATAAAACATGAATATTTTCTGGAGAAAATTTAAAGCAAAAATTCCAATCATTAGATGGTTTCAGGTTCTCAAATGTGAAAAATGGCTTTCTCATATTACATGACAGGAAATTCTTCTGTTTTAGGAGGTCGGACAACACAAGACATATTATGATGTTACATTGGGCATTCAGGAATCAAGACAGAGTTTCTGAACATGCCAATTAAACTAATTAAGGAAATTTCACATAATTGGATGTTTGGGTTTCCTACATTTGCACACAATCAAAAAAGATTAGTGTTTTCATATATCGTGAATGGACTGGAGATGGATCAATAAAAAAAAAAAACACCGATCTGACCTTCCCTTTCTCCTTTTATCTTAAACACAACTAAGTTTTTATGAGCCCCAAGATGCGATGCTTTTCGATCTGCTCTACGATGACCATAAAAATACCAAGAGACCGATGCTTGTTGAGAGTAATTGTTAAGTACATTCTGTTCTCACACTGCAGGATCATGGTGGAGAGCAGACATGAACCCTTGACCCCGGCATCCATAACCATCATAACCTCTCACAGCTGTTGCACTGATGCACATGAACCCACACTAAGCTGAATAAACAGCACAAATCATCAGCCCCGAGATGCATTAATCCAACAGCATATCGCATGATTTAAAACGGGGTGAAGTCGACACTAGGAGACAGTGGGTAATTTGTTTTTGTTCACAGGCCTGTCATCTCAGATAAAAATCCACTTTTGGGCATGCTGGGTGAGCTTTCTGAATTCTGACATAGCTTTACCAGCCTTCACGGAATCCAGCAGAAAGCACTTAGAGCACTGAAGCCGTTTCAGTGAGGACGCAGTACAGGTGTTTATCCAGTCACAGGGAAGCAAGATTGTTTGTTTCCTAGTATGTGGCATCCATTTTAAAACAGTCACACTATTGCGATTGTTGTTCTTCAGGAGAGGTGGCTGACATTGCAACAACTGCAGCCGCTCCATTAGGCAGCACAGAGCTGCATGGGTCATAAAAGCAGGCAATTTGAAGCCAACAGGGCAGAGGCACATACCAAACATACGATGAACTTGAACTTGTAGCAGTTCTGGGACCAAACCCATAAAAAAGGTAATAAAAGTTTTGTGATTCAACCAATACATTCTGACCATGATTCGGCAATGGCACACCTCCTGCTGAAAGTAATTTAGTTTCTGTACTTTAATGAATGTAACACACACACTGTTCAGAGGAGTAAGGGTTTTAAATTGTGACAGCTTTCTTTGCATAACGTTTCCTCTCTGTGAACTACCTTATCAAATCCCCTGAGCCCTCTCAAGGTTATGGGATGCATTGAAAGGAGAAAACTATTTTGAGCTCCTCTGTCGGTTCCCTTTGGCCTTCAGGAAGAGGAAAGGGAAGCTGCCAGTGTTTTTTATGCTGCACAGCCACTTCCACTGTCCACACCTCTGTTCCCCCCCCGATTCAGGGGCTGGATCTGATAAAAGGATGTAGGTCTTTGAGAAGAACCTGCAGCCCTGGCAGAACCTGCTCCTCCTGAAATGAGACAGGCTTGACTCAAAGAGACACCAAACCTAAAATAAAACAAATTTAAATGCGTCCCCAAATCTTAATGCTCTGTTTAAGGTATTCAAGACTGAAAACATACTTAACATTAATAGAGATCCTGATTACTCAGTTACTTCCTAACTTTATGAGATCAGCACAAAAAGACTGCCACAGAAAGCACATTCGGGCTGTCAGAGACACAAAGAGTAAAAAATCGTTACAAACAGTAAATGATCACAAATTCTTTATCTGTGACTAATGTCGACAGCACGTCTTACTTAGAGCGGCCTCTCCCGTATCCCACGAGGGATCTAACATGGGACGTGTTTGTCTGTAAATGGCTTTTTAAGCAAACAAAAACAGCGTGTCCTACAGCAAAAAAGTGTCCTTGAAATGAGACACAGCCAACAGTGACCCTGCTATGAGCTCTTGGAGCTCGGCCAGTGAGACAGGAAAGGGTGCATAACTAACACTCGCTTTCACACCCAGGTGACGACAAACAACAGCAACAACTCGCACACCCTGGCAGCAGTGACGCCCTGGTCTTCAGGAGGCAACGCGCTCTCTCTCTCTCTCTCTCTCTCTCTCTTGTGGGTGTTTGCATGTCAGATATCTTCTCTGAAACCGAGCAAAGCATCATGACGCTCCCACACCCAAACCCTGCCCACCACACCCACACAGCCCAACACACACAGGTTATGTAATGTGGAGGCTGAGAGCCAAAACAGCATCCCTCTATCTCAATGATCTGCAGACAGTGTGGTCCAACTGTCTGCCTCTAAGCTCACCTCTTTTTTCTCACGTCGCTCAGCCAAGTCAGGGATGAGATTGCACCGCATGCAGGGAGGCAAATATGAAAACAGAGATGATGGTTATCTTGGCAAGACACAACTGAGAAGGCATTTGAGGACTTAAAGTGTGCAGGCAGGAAAATCTAGGTGCAAGCAACTTCAAAATGACTTCATATCCACGAGCACATCAGCAGTGTGTGACATGTGGCTGACAATTTAGCAAACTTCTGCTAAAATCTCAAATGATAAACAAAGAAAAAGACATGGCAGGTCTGAACGCCCAGCAGGGATCTTTTCATCTTTCTGATCAGCGGGAGGTCATCCAGTCTGAAAAACAGAGTCCAGTATTTCTCATATGTAACATTACCAAACCGAGCTCCATGTTTTTCTCTGCCAAAGACCCCCCAGGTGGTCTCAGCACCCCACTTTTGGAGCCACTGTTTTGAGACTGTGTATGTGTTTTTTTCCCCCAAGGCTCGGTGGAGCTTTTAATAACACCATTTGTCTCTGGGAACAAACACGATGAATTCTCCTAGATTGAGTTAAAAAAAAAAAAAAGAAAGGCCTCACAGGACAATAGCGCCGGAGCAGCCTGCCGAGGGAGACACACATGAGCCAGTCACTGCCACGCCACATGAAACCCAAAATTAAAAACGTCGTTCGTGTTCTCCAGAGTTTAAAAAAAACACGACCACCACCAAACCGAGCCGTG
>JBAJHX010000051.1:10875356-10892805 GCA_037176925.1 Amniataba percoides
CCGAGCCGTGTTAGCGTTACCAGCCTATCCCAACATCACATCCAGCTAGTGTTTCAGACCTCCACGGTACAAAGAGGGCGGCTGGCTCCAAAACAAATTCACGTTTTCTTCATTAAAAAAAGAAAAGACACAGCAAAAGGAAGAGCGAGCTTGTCTAAGTGACAAATATATTTTTTTGTTGCATGACTTTGCAGTTAAAATAACACAAAAAAACGACAAGGTGTTGTAGCGTAACTTGCACAACGCCACAGACGTTGGGAAATTCAACGCACCTTCCAACGGCCGGCTCGGTTCCTCCGGAAACAAACCGTCCGTCCGTCCGCTCCCCTGAAGACGCACTCAGCGTGTCGACGGAGCCGTAAATCTCTGCGGACTAACAATGGAGCCGCGTCGGTCAGCTGCGAGGGGCTCTCTCCGCGTCCTTCCCTCCACGTTTGAGCGGCGGAAGGCTGCTCCGCTTCATGAAGGATGGACCGGGCGAGGGGCGGCGGTGTGGAGGAGAGCAGGAGGGGGAGGAGGAGGAGAGGGGGGGCGGGGAGAGACTGACAGAAAGACAGACGACACAGAGAGAGAGAGAGGGAGAGACCGACAGACAGAGGCAGAGAGAGAGGAGTCTGGCGGCAGATTGAGGGAGAAGCGTGGAGGCGACGGGAGAAAATGCAGATTAAATCCCGCGAGCGGTCCAATCGCAGGCGCGAGACCGGTGGTTATGCAAAGCGGGAGTGACGTCAAATTCAAAAACCGATCTCGAGCTCTTCTCCTGTGGCGCGAGAGGAGGAGGAGGAGGAGGAGGAGAGAGAGAGAGAGGGGTCAAACTGTGGTCCACGACTAACTGTGATACTGTAGCTGTAGCACAAAAATAGTTTTATTATGTGTTTTACAGGTGAATGCACTTAAACGAAACAGACCAAAGCTGACAAAATTCAGTAAAATGACTAAATTAAAGTGCATGATTACAATGTGGCATGTGATTCTTAAATGTAAAGAGGCCTCCAATGACTCAGAGGAGCTGAATAAATATCCTCACTATGAAACAGGAGGCCAGTGTGAAGTTAAAGAGGCTAAATAGGATATTTTGTAAAGTTTTGGGACACTAGAAAGAACCAGAAAGATAATCCTTAAAACTGATTTTAGCTCCTGTAATGTCGAAAATCCAATTCACCAGATACTACATTTCCCATAATGCAGCTTACAGCATAATTTCTTTTGACACACACACACACACACACACACACACAAAGGGTTCACTGTTTCTTGAGATTGGGACAGTTGTGAGGATGCCTGAATAAAACAACTCAAAATTGTTTCTTTTCTGTACTTGTAGTTGAGCACAGTGTCACTTCCCCATGGTACAATCCCACAATAGCTGCCAGTTGAATGCTCTTTCTTTTTTCTTTTTTTTTTAAATGTTGCACAGCAGCTGCAGGCTCCACAATAGAAATTCATGAAAATTTAGAAGAAATACAAAGACTATTGCAAGCCACAAAGACAGAGAAAGAGTGAATGGATCAAGATATCTGACATGAGCCATTGTTTTCCCAACTAAAACTCAGATATGAGGAGAAAGAATGGAGACATTTAGAGGCAAAAAAGAAGAAAAAGCCTCACTCTCTGTGCGAGTGAAGGGAGGAATGAAGGCTTACCAGAAATTGTCAACCATAGACTCGTCAGTGCACATGTTCTCAGTGTGCCTCAGTGAAGAGCGAGTGTGTGAGTCACGTCTCAGCTCTGCTTCTCCATCCCTGCTGCTTACAGGACTCTGGCAGCTGTTTCATCAGCAGCCTGTCAGCCTTTCCAGTCGGCAAGAGGCCTAGTGCCAGAGTGAGGGGGGAAAACCCAAAATTCTCCTCTCCATTTTCATTAATTCTTCAACTTACACTCATTGTTAGTGAGCAGTTTGAATGTTAAAAGACTCTTGGATATGGATAACCCAAAAGTATGTCGGTGAAGCATTTAAGGATCTTTTTATTTGACTAAACCACTCAGTAATGGCATCCATCATTTATATCACAGAGTTGAAAAAGCTGCTAAATCCACTCACATCCTGCCCATCCATTTCAGATGGCTTGATAATGTTGTTACAGAAGGGCGTGGCTCGCTGCTGGGCTCTGGTGAAACTCCCTAACAGAATTAGGATGGACTGAAGATCTTCAGTGGCTTCATGCACAGTCTTCTTTCAAATCTGTTTCTTCACTGTAGTGTGGTCGCCCATCTGCCCAAACACCTCGTAGGGGAGACAGCTGCGCACACACACACACACACACAGCCCATGGCACAAAACACACTCTGAGAGGCCACACGCACACACAAACAGACAGACTGACAAACACAGACTCAGGCAGGCAGGGGACTCGTATACAATATAAGACAGGATAAAGAAACTGCTGCGGCCGCAGGCCTGCATGCTTCTTTTTAAATCGGAGGTCCTTTGTTAATATAAAAGGGCCTGAACTTCAAACAGCAAGTCACAATTTCAATTCAAGCTGAGATCAAACTGGTACCTACAAATGACCCATACCCAACATCACACTGAAACTCCAGCTCATAGACCACTAACAGCTTCTGGAGCGAGACTTTACCTTCTGTCACTGTGCATCAGATGCACTGAGTAAATACATGTGAAAAACCCATGTGTGGATTCAGCTATGAACTGTACCTCCCTCACAGTCTAACATGAACCATCAAGACACCATCGTAGCAGTACATAATGTATGATGATATTAGGTTAAGTGGGTGGAAGGCAAAGATGTGCTACATCAGCTGCCAAGCCTCGCTTTGGAAGCTCAATAACCAGGAAATGAGCTCATCATATCGGACCGCTCTGAAAAAAGGAAAAAAAAACAGAAAAAAACCCCTCTGATTTCCCTTCTGGAACGCTCTGTGCTGCTGCGCCTACACTAAAACATGCAGAATGTCCACACCAGGTGTGTTAGACTGAAGGGTTTATTCCAAGAATCACAGTTTCTTTTAAATACTTTTTTTATCTGCCAACAAAGTAGAAAAATAAACTTGTTGTCCTTTGTTTGAGCACGAATGAGTTTCCAGGAACATGAACAACTTGCTCCCTCTTCTGATCATCAGAAGGAACTGCATCCAGTAGATCATGCCACATTGTAAAACTTTTAATATCAAATATGATCTGGGAGACTTAAATCAGCAGATTGGCAACATATATGACACCACCAAGAAGATGACTTCAGGACAAGTGCAGATCATTTGTATATAAAAAAAAACACATCTTCTACATGTAGGGGAGGTACATCTAGGTAATACTACAAAATGTATATAGATATATCTATACATGCATGTCATAATATTTAAAGTTAAGGCCATGTTAGATTTGGCACATTTGCCATCTTGATCCATGAACAATATTTAGCTTAAATGTGACACTGCTGGCTAATTGGATAAAATATGAGATGACTGGAAGAAAAGCTGCCATCTCTCACTCTATTAACCCACTACTACTTGGACCAGGAGTTATCTCTTCCTCACAAAACAATCTGCTTTCCAAAAACACTTTCTGGAGTCCAGACTGTGAGGCTATTGTGCGTTTTATGCAGTTAATGCAGATCAAGTCACTGGGCTACAGTTTCAGACAATACATTATTATGAGAAAAACAAACGGATTATAAAGCAATATGATTCAGAACAGGACATGATTACATAACTATGAATATGTTTCAGCCTTCATTAAGTTGCCTTCTTCTTATCTACCCTAAACCCTGCTCCACTTTGGAAAGCAATTCAAGTAATTATTTCTCTTAAAACAGGTCAGATGCAGTTTGCAGACTGCCATCAGTGTTGCACAGAAACAGATAAAGGAGGCTAACATCCCTAACTTCTAGACAACAGATGGACTCTGACATACATCATTAAAGAAACATGCACATGAGTCTGGAGAAGAGCTCTTTTTGTTGTACCACAGGCAGCGCTGAGTGCATCAATCATTAGTCAGATAAATATGATACAGCAGGCAGCAGTCTACTACAGCAACCAAGGGCAGCAATAAAAACACAACTGTAGTCTCCACGTTTGAGTGCAACGTGATGCCTGTGCTGGAGAGGAAGGTGTTTGAAACTTTAGACTGATGGTGCAGCTCAGGAGAGAGAAAACAAATCGATTCCACACCTGAGACCTCAAATGTTTGTTCATGGTCCTGTTCTCCGATATTTTTCCCTGATTGTCTACAAAAAGAAAAAACAACCAAACAAAAAACTATATGGTGGATTTCCCACAGTATACTGTTATGAATGGACTTTTTTTGTACCTTCTGTAGTTTTTCTGTAGGGTATGTTTAGACCGTTAAGGACATTATGGATTTTTAAAATAAGGAGTATTGTTGTTGAAGTTTTTGGATATATTTTGTGACATCTAAAAAACCCAGCCTTCCAGAAGTAACCCATTTTGAAATACTCTAAAAGGAGAAACACAATAATAAAAACAGCACCGTGTCTGCACTACTGCAGTCCTCATTATGGCAACTGTACCCACGCAAATACATCAATACGGTTTTGTGCATCATTAAATACATACAGAAAAAAATACTGTTTTGTTTTTAAAAAAAAAATTTTAAAAAATAGAGAAATGTCTGTGCATTAATCATCCATGACATTGCAGTCCTGTTCATATAAAGGAAAGTCCAGCCCTCGCTTTTCCTCTTTAAGGAGCTGAGGACTTGATAAAGACGTCCGATAAGAAGACTGTTACGTGTTCCTTCTACAGGGGCGCCAATCCAGCTGACGGCGCTTCCTCCTTCAGATGAATGCTGAGGTTTGACTCAGAAACAGTGTGTTAGTACGAAGAAGATGCTGGGCGTCAGGGGGGTGCAGCATAACCTCATGGTCAGTAGGAGGATGACGAGGCCACTCAGGTCAATGTCAGTTCACCAGGAGGACGTCTTCATATGTTGTCGTTCTGGGGGGAAAAAACATTAGAGAAATTATATGGCATTATATTCTGTATTCAGAATATCTTGCGTCATAATCATACAGTCTTTTTTAGTATACTGGTAAAACTTGTGATATTAAGGAAAAAAATACTTAAAAAGTATGCTTATGAATTTTTCATCTTATTCAAACATGCTTCACAAATACAACTTCAAATCTGATCTCTACTATGCTCACCCTATAACAAAATACCTTAAAAAAATGTATTACACAAGGAGATATATAGTCATGCGTATAATAGAACAGAACAAAAATAACACCAACCAAAAACAACACAAAGGAAATGAAAAGCATAAAATAAATACAGAAAATTGAAAATACTTACATATAAAAAGATTCATGTTAAAATAAAAACACATATATACACACACGTCTGTGTGTGTGTGTTTATATATATACTTAATATTTATTAAGAATAAGAAAAAAAGAAAAGAATATGGACCATGAATCTTTACTTTGATAGCAGAGACAAGAAATCACAGGAAAGATACAATAAAGGCCATAATGCAGAATCAAACAGTCACATGGTAAACGTCTTCAACTGGGCCACCAGACACCTAGTGACACCACCTTGTTTGTGAAGTGATTACTGCAGGCGATTTGGTGAAACCCTTTTAAAAGGCCCTCACATTCAAAAGCCCACGGTAGTGGAAATTAATGTTCTCATTTCTCTTGCTCCCCCCTCCTCCTTTTCTTCTCACCTGTCGCAGCAGCAGAAGAAGGAGCATGGCGACGTCTCCAGACCTCTGAACTTCCCTGAGCTCGGCGCGTCCGTACACTCTGCGATGAAGGCGTGCAGGTCTGTGATGTGCATGGGCTCTTGGGTTTGGTGCTGCGGAAATCAACGAGAATACATTATTGCCTTTCCTTCTTTAAGCTCGGACACCCTTCTGGCAGTCTCAAAAAGAACAGAAATGACAACCTGGTTAAAATCCATCCCTTACCTTGATGGTCTCGTAAGCTCCTGTGATAAGCGCGATGAACAGCGACAGCACCATGTAGATGAAGAGGGAGATGAAGGTATACAGGTAAACTTGGCTGAACAGCCACACCAGAGTGCTGCTCTCCTGCATCTCCGCAAACGTCACGAACATGTCGTCTCCGTTAATGAGGGAGAACAGGCACTCGGACACCATGGACAGAGAGCGAAACTGAGGGGCAGAAAACAATGAGATCAATCAGACTTCTGAAAATGTTTAGACAAGGTTTCTACAGTAAGTAAAGTAAGAATACAGCAAATAATGCTCCACAAGTGACAGTAAGAGGAATTGGGAAAGCAACTATGAGAGAGCCCAGTTTTCTGTGGTTTAATCATGAGGTTTGACCGAGTCACTACTGATGGATGGAGAAGTGTCCACAAAGAGAGTTTTATATGAGAACAGGAGACATTTCTGTGCTGAAATCAGATTTTGTGATTCATGCTGACAACTGTAAACCAAACTACTGACACTGTTTTTAAAACTGAAAAACCAGAAAAGTAATGGATATATCATTTTTTTATATAGATATAAAATCTAATTTTATATAAAATGTATTACTATAATGGCTTGAATTGCACTGCAGGGACAGTGTAGGATTTAGTCTGTTGTTACTAAGTTGTGAAGAAAGTGTTAGAAAATCCTTCTGCTATATTTCATTTTCAATTTTCAATTGCACCATTTTGTTCAGAGTAATTTCTTTTTTTTGGCTGTTCTTTATTTGAGTTCGATTCCAAATAATAATTACTTACATACTTAAAATTAATTTCATTTCTTAAAAACAGGTGATGAATATTATTTGAACATAGCACAGGGATGGATAAAAGCTAAAACAGAAATGTGTGACTACAACTCAAAAAATACATACATTGGAACAATAAATTAAAATAGGTGTAATCAATAGCTTCATATGAATGATGTGTCAAATGAAAAAATGAAAACAATGTGATGATGTGAATTCTTTTCTGTTCACCTTGACGTGGTAAGGCCCCAGAACGATCCAGCCACAGAAGCAGTAGCCCAGATAGATGACGGCCACGCAGCAACAGAACCGGATCACATTAGGGAACGCGGCTCGAAGTGTCACAATCAGGATCTACATGCGGCACAGAGACATGAGTGTTTTTTTTTTTTTAAATGTCATTATTTTTTTGATGGGTTACACCCTTTATTGTTTTTGGCAGATAGACAGGAAAGATGGGAGTGAGAGAGGGGGAAGACACGCAGTAAAGAGGCCCCAGCCGGGAGTCGAACGGGAGTCCACTGCACCGACACATCGAGGCCCTCCGACATGTGTGCACGTGCTCTACCCCCAAGCCACCCGCACCGCCAGAGACATTAGATTTATCAAATTACCATGTGTGAGACTGAGAGCAGAGAAACCAGATAAACAGGAGTCATTACATTACACGAAGCAACAAGAGGTAAATGTTCTCACTGTGCGGCAGGTTATTCAATCAACAGCGAGTTACAAAATTACCAGCTGATGCACACCAGCACATCTGTGACTTACATTGTATTTCTGGAAGAATGTGAGGTAGCGAATTACTCCAACCCACACCAAGAGTGTGGAGGTCCCCAACAGGATGCCACACAAGTCATATGAGGACATGTTCTATCAGGAGAGGAGAAAACAGAGGCACTCAGTTTAATAATGAACACGCAGCATGATGATCGCAGTGCTGATTATCACCTTGATGATGCTCGTTGGCATCATCCAAACACTCCTTGGTATTCTTGTGTAACTAACCAAGCAAGGAAGAACTACAGCACATTTAGTGAATTCAGGGTGCGGCAGCAAACGGGACGCACCTTAGACTCAATGCCGATTTTAATGATAGTGCCCGTGATGGTGAGGATGTCGCTGATGATGAGGAGGATAAACCAGCCGTTAATGAACTCTAGCCGGTCTCCCCAGCACACTCTGCGGTCCAGAGTCTCCTTGAAGAACTGCACAAACTCCTGATAAACACGCAGAGAGAGCAAGGGAGGAATTAGAAAAATGTGAAAAATGTGAAGTCTGAGTTCCACATGCTGTGAAACCTTTGTTGATTTAACATTCTTACTGAATAAGGTATAATTTTCTATTAATTTTCAGACTTCTTAGTCACTCTTTCCCTTTATATTAGCGTTCTGACTGACTCCATCATGATTTTTCAAACACTGGAGATTAATCAGTTAATGGTGAGGCAACTCTGGGATTCGAAACTCTCCTTCTTTTCAACCGGGACAGACTTTCTCTACCTGTTGCAGCATGATGCCTCGCAGTATGGAGCGTCCACACAACAGCAGCGACAGCATGCACAGCAGAGCCACGGCCACATCAAACGCTACTCGTGTGTAGTTCTCCGCTGGAGGTTTGAAGGGAGAAAGCAGAGCTGTCAGCAGTGTTCTAGTTACATGTATCAGTAGCATGTACTGTACTACATAAATATCTCTTAACTTCCCGTTTATGGCGAGTAATGGCAACTGAAACCAGATTTTAAGAAAGATTTCCTCATGTTTTTAACAGCTTTGCAAGCTCTCATTTGCATTCTGTGCTGCAGTGTTTTTTATGAGTGCTTTGAGTCTTGTGTTGCTAGTCCGGGGTCTCACCGTGTCCAGAGACGCTCGGGTCTTTACACTCCTTTATGGATGCCTGGTTTTCTAAGCGGATCTTCACCTTGCCGCTGTGAGCCTTGTTGTCAAGGACTATCTGGAGGAGAGAGAAGAAACAGGCATTTTAGAAAATAAAGTTTGTGAGATGAAATATAGAGAACATCTTCACTGATTCATTCAAACAGAGCTGCACAGTGCCGCAGCTACCAGACAATTCACATGTCTCGTCATCCATAATTTTTTTTTAAATTTGAGGGCTTTGATGACATGACTGGATTTGATGATTTTGATGACATCCCATGTTTTCCTCGTTTTTGTCTTTTGATCCCACTGGTCAGCAGTCACTATTTGTTTTCATGGAAACACTTCTCAGTGGTTACCATAGAAGCATGACTTTTCATTCAGAGGTAGGAGGACTAACTTTATCATCAGCTCTCTCCATCTCTGCCTTTATTGCTTACCGTTATGTAAAAGGTGTAGCAGTCTGGGATCTCATTGTTGATGATGGTCTGTATATTGATCGCCTTCAGCTGGAACTCTATGGTCACATTAATGAACCTTGGAAAATGGAAAATGGTGGTAATCAAAACACAATGATAATTGTGAAATGTTTAATGGTGCACCAGTGACCAACTTGAAGCCTTACTTGTGGAACTTGAGTGTGAAGTTCTTGTAGCTGTTGGTGAGTGGAGCTGGAGGGACTGACAGAGGGTTCACACCTATGCAGTCTGCAAATAGTACAGAACAACGAGACAAAACTGAGTACCTACAAGCATAAACTGAAGCTACAATGGGTGGGGGTGGTCTTATAAGATGATGAAATCTTACAGGAATAATTAAAAGCAGCAGATTACAAAAACACATTAGACATACTTGACATGAGGTGAAGAAAGATTTTTACATGAGGATGTTTCTACTCTTAGTTCCTCTTCACTTGATCAAATTTGACTCAAAAACACATCGATATGAGGAAGTAAGAAACTCTGAGGGTATGCAACATCATCTCTCACTTGGATTGTGTGTATAGAATACAAAGAACACAAGTACTGGTGACAAAGACTAATATGGAGCATTTTACTGGTTTACAGCACATTTTAATGTAGCTGTAAGCGGATATGAGGGCACCTTAAATATTTATCAATGTACAATATTTTTCAACAGTCTCCTATAAGGCTATATTTTAAAGTATTACAACTGTGTTTTACTATATTATCATTATTATTACTAATAGTAATGATTGATTTATACTCTAACCCTCATCGATGAAAGCCTATAGCAGATGTTAATAGTTGATATTAAATACATTACTTGCTACATCTAAGATGTGTTATTACTATTGTGTTATTACTTATTACTATATTGCCACTATAAACATTTTAAAATAACACAGTATTGTGAGTTTTATCACCAGAAAGCCAGCATGAATGCATTTCTGATGCAAGTCTTTCTGTCCATTAACCCTCCTACATGGTTTCTGCTCCTACAGAAGGAACACAGAGCGCCTTCATGCAGGTCTGACAGTGATTTCTGTGACATACTAATAACACAGTTATCTCATTAGTCAGACACATTAATATCTCCCAGTGTTTTGAACCAAGTAGGAAGTAAATGTCAACTAAATCCAGTAGCGCAATCATAATCACCTTGATAAAATTAATAATTAAGAGAATGAATGAATGAATGCAATATGACTTTTTTACATTTTTCTACATTTTGTAAAGTTTTTTGTGTTCAAACTTTAAGCCAAAGTGTGGCTACACAATATAACCTAAAATGTGTATCACCACATATTTTCACCACATAATTTAACTAGAATGTGAAAGCAAAAACCAGAGCCTGGGGACCGTAACTGTTTATTTCCTGTACAGTCAGTTATTTTGAGAAGCCCTTCGCAGCACTTTGTTTTAGAGATACACTCTGTTAGCTACATGTGTGAGACCTCAAACATCCCTCCTACTCCTGCTTTTGAAGTGATAAAAGAAATCGCTTGTCTTGCTCCCTCAGGCAACAACTGTCACCCTGGATGGTCTGAAGATAACTGCGGTCTGTTTGACCGCCAATTATATGCAAACTACAACATGAACGGGGTCTGCCTATAAAGCGCTGTTACTACTTTTTGGAGTGGAAAAGGGAAATGTGCCCTTGTGACCTTGAGTCCAAGTTATCAGCTGCTCTGATAATTGGCGTATTATGAATGGCGTATTATGAAATGTTGGGTTGTTTCAAAGAGCCGATAACTTGTCCCAGCGAGAAAAGTTCACGCTGTTAGCCTGCAGTATCTCCTCCACACTGTACAGACTGGTTCACGTACCTGTGATGATGTGTGGGTCTATACTGAAGGTGTCGTTGGCTGGGTCAATGCGTCCCTTCCTGTAGTACTGTTGGCAGAGGGAGAGCGCGCTGCCATTCACCCCAACGCCGTAGACGTACGCGTAGCGTCCCACAGTGGTCTCTGGTAAAGCCAGATACTGCGGAGAGGAAGAGAGGAAAATAATCCCGTTGTTTATTGAAAATCCTTTGGTGTTCGCAATGAAGGCATAAACAGGTAGTGGGACATTTTTCTGTGACACTTTTGTGAGTTGCGAGGAAAATTGTATCTGTTTCAACTGCTTTCTACAGTGACAACGGTCTTCAATTGTACATGCAAGCTCGACATTCATAATAATATATGAGATGGGCAAATAATAAAATAGTGTTTATAAAAAGCTAATAATATTATAATCACTTTAACACCCACCTAATCTTGGAGTGGAAGTG
Organism: Amniataba percoides; assembly: GCA_037176925.1. Lineage (NCBI taxonomy): Eukaryota > Metazoa > Chordata > Actinopteri > Centrarchiformes > Terapontidae > Amniataba > Amniataba percoides. The sequence goes on from JBAJHX010000051.1 coordinate 10,886,638, forward strand.
GGATGTTTGTTTCTGTATCCAATGAAGCAATCTAAGTTCTATATTTAGAGCCTAATGATGACTAACTAAGAACACAGGTTAGCTTATTTCACGTAATCAAGCAGCTTTAACACGCTCATCAGGGCTTACCTGTTCCACGGCGTAGAAAATGTGGTCGTAGACGTCGTTCTGCGTGTAAACAGCAAACGAGTCGTCCGAGGACTCATCGTAATCTTTGAGGAAGAGGTGCTTGAAAGTCATGGTGTTCTCCTCCTTGAAGGTGACCACCACCTGGTTACTCAGGCCAAACAGCACCAACTGTAGCCAAGAGGAGAGCGTGTCAACAAGAAGAAATCAGGTTAAAGGACAAGGAGAGAGTGAGACATGTCAGGAGGAGTAGTGGAGACAAAGAAAAAGCCTGAGGCTGTATGTTCCAGGTGCACTTTTAAGACTGCAGGCTTTGTGCTTCAGAACTATGCTGTAATTCACAGCTTGTCGATCACATTATGAGGAAATCCGTGTGATTTCTGAAGCTCATAAATCATAGACAGCTCCCATCCAGGAACTACCGATGACACATTCTTAACACTCACTGCAGCATTGACGCTCTATGAGCCAGTATTATTCATAGTAGCTGGTGTTTTCAAAAATATCGATGCTTCGATACATATCGATACGTTTGAAGCAAATTAGGGAGGAAAGGTGGGCCTATAAGCAAGCTATGCTACAGAGCAGTACCAATGAAAGGACCGACACACTGACCTCTACAAGGAGTCGTGAGAGTTTGGTGACACATTTCACTGAAGCATTAAAGAAGTTAGCCCAGGAAAACTGTTAACATTTTGGGCATTCATTCGTAATTAAAAGCTAAGCCAATCCCTCTCAGAGCCATCAGGCATGAGGAATCTCAGACAGCAGAGCTTCTCTTCTTTGAAAAAAACTGCAGTCAAAAGTAAATTAACTTAGGTGCTTTGTGCTTAACACACAATACTTTGAACTTTACTTCATTTCTAAGATTAATTAGATTAGTTAATTAGATTACAGTTAAATTGCAGACAATGTTGTCCAATTTGTCCTGAGGTACTGAAATTGGCATAGAGTATGAATACTTTTCAAGGTATCAAACTGAAGTTAGAAATTCCTGTATTGTGACAACACTAACATAACTTTATTTAAATATTATGCAGAGACAAGCTGAGAAAACCAGCAGAAACTGATTATGTTTTCACGTTCATCTCACTTATATATGTAGATCATAATCCTTCTCTGAAACAGTTCTAATTAGTTCTAATTACTAATATTATTGGAAATTCACAATGTCAGAAATAAACTTTAAATTAAAAGGTTTGTGTAGCAGGACTAAAGACCCTTTACATGTAAATAAACAGTGTTATACTGTTATTTATTACTTTTTTCTTCTATAGGAGTGTGTATAAATAGAAAAAACATCAACATAAGATTCCTGGCAGTTTTTGTACATTTGTTAAACTGACAAAAATGATTAAATGATGATTAAATCAAGAGAGCAGGAAACCAGTAACGTGTGGTTTACCTGAGCTGTGACAACGATGATCTTTAGAAGCTGCAGGATCAGCTTATACGGCTTGCGGCCCTTTGCATGATATTTATCACAAGGGCTCATGAAGAAGTATTTCAACTTTCTGCGAATGGCCTCCTCCTCCGGACCTGCAGTAACCCAATGACCTGCTGTCGTCGGAAAACAGTGGTGGACATCGTTGTTGCCGTGACTGTTACTCTGATGGTTGTGCTCCCCGCTGCTGTCTGTCGAGCCATAGTGAGTCACCGACGAGCACAGGCCTTCCCTTTCTGAAAGCAAAAAATAAAAGTTTCTCAGTGATTTGAATTCTTGTCTTAGTTTTTTAAGAATTTTTGATCGTGACTTTAAGTGATGAAATATGTAAATACACTTGCATCCAAGCTCCAAATTAACTTTCCTTTTTAAATTCCTTTGCACCATTAAACACATCTTGAAACATCTTTCATGTGCTTCTAGAAGTCAAGCTTAAAATCATGTGTGTCATATGGGACCAAAAGAGTCAGGACCTTATTAATAAGTTGTCCAGGAATGGTGGTCGATACTAGTTTTTATGTATATATATATATATATATGTATATGTATATGTTTATATGTATATATATGTATATGTGTATATATATATATATATATATATATATACACACACACACATATATACTGGTATTGGTATACAATGCATGTTGCATAATGAGCAATAAGAATTTACAGTATTGCCAAAGATATGTTTGAGCAGGTTTAGAAACAGTTAACTTTGTTAAATTGCAAAGCGTTTAACTTTTCATCATAGGGCGTGATTATGCCAGTGTGGCGAATTTTGATGTTTTGTCATGAAACAGGAAGTGGAAGTAAGTCCCACATATACTGCTGAATCAGGTTCTGTCCGCTCTCAAGTGCTCCAATGGGCCCATTTGTCCAATCTCGCCTGTCACCCTGGTATTAACCGTACGCTCAGCTTGGTCAAGCACCATTTTTGGTGGAAATCCCTCGACACCGATTCAGCTAAACTAACTTCAGCCAGAGAGACAGCGGACCTCCTCACTTCCCATGCTGTGCACCTTCATGGCGTCCCCTTGGACGTTGTGTCAGACCGGACTGCCCCAAACTTTATTGCTTTCATAAGACTTCCGACCCGAACATATAGACATTTGAATTTTCACAGTGAGCAAAAGCACCACCTAGATACGTTTACACTACTACATTTCACCTGTGTGTCTGAAATTTGGACACACATGAAGCATGACAAGCGTTGGCAGGACTATGCTCAGCAGTCTGCATGCGTACCGAGGCCGTTTTTAGATAAAACACTGACGGAGGAATGAGGAAACATCCGTGTACGTTCTCAACTCAATCAATCCAGTTCCTGTGAGTTTATTGGAAACTTCCATTATATAGCCAAATCACTTGGCCTGAAAGAAAAGCACTTCTGGTAGCATTTCAAATCCATTTCAAAATAAAGGTCAACAATGCTCATACCTCATCATTCATAAAACTGAGAGCAAATTGTGTCATGTATGTCAACACCCCTATTTGCTCTCACATTGTTACATTCAAATAATAAAAAAAATACAACAGACAACTTCTTTGCATGTTACTCTCCAAACATAAATGTTTCAAAATTCCCCAACTTCAACTTTGTTGGTGGTTTTGTCATAATGTCTGCCACCATTTGTTCTGTTGGGCAATACTCATAGAATAGAATTATTTGGAATCTGAATATAATGGAACTCAATATTTTGTAACAGCTGAATCAAACATACATACATTCTTGGATGGTTGCGGCTAATACCATGTACTCTGCTTCACAGGTAGAAAGAGCTACAGTGAGAATCGCACTACATTTGCCAGTCACATTTTCTGCCCAGTTTGCATCACCAAATATTCGCAATCCAAGCTGCTCATTGTTACTTTCTCTGTAACACAACTGCTTCTTACTTGTGTCCTTCAGATATCTAAATACATGTTTTACAGTGGCCCACTGCTCTTCTGTTGGTCTAGAAAATTTACTACGAAAGAAGAATGTCACAGCAGTTAGAAATCATAGATGTCCATTGTAATAAAGTGATCAGGCGAAACTAGGAGAGAAGCACCAGGACAAAAGTCCCTATTGTGCAGTCCAATGGTTGTGACTGGAACTGGCTGAGAGCACCAATCACATGTAGTGAGTCCTCTAAAAGCACTGAGTCTAGCCCATTTCTTGCAAAACTTCACTCCACCTGTTCCTCGATGATACCGACTATATCCCGCGGCAGCCTGCTGTCATCACCAGACGTGCGCCCAAGCCTGAACAGTCTGTCTGTCTGTCTGTCTACAGCTTTAACTACTTTCACCTCAGTCCGACGCCTCCTCTCTGTCTCTCAGTGAGTGCGACTTTCCTCCTCTCTGTCCCCTCCGGCGCTTTCAACATGCTCATCTCTGCCACACGTGATCAAACTATCTTAACTCCTTAAAGCTATGAGGGCTGTTCAACAAACTTCTGAACACAAAAAAATACCCAATATTTGATTTTTACAGTGAGTTTTGAATTTAAATTAGTAATGAATAAAAGACTGCTACATATATTATCTTATGTGGAGTGGAGTCATACCCTCTTCTTTCTTTCTTCTTTGAATAAAGAAAAGAAACTGATATGATGGTGCATCTCTGTGTCTTACAATGTAGTGCAGAAACACTACATTTCAACCAGTGACACTAATAGGCAGTTAGTTTCTGCTGACATCAGTGTAGTAGGAGAAGTGAGGTAGAACAGTTAGGTAAGAACTGAAAAACACATACACGTGAATCCCTCAGTAACACAATAATGTGATGCACATTACTCTGAAAATAGATCATCCTGCATCATGTCTGCTTTTACTTTATGTAGTTTAAGTGTATTTTAATACTTTTGTACTTTTACCGGTACTTTATTATCGTTTAGTATTTCTATGCTGTGGTTTTGCTGCTTTAGTACTGGGTGCTTCTCCTACATCGCAGGAAAAAAGGTCACAAATCAGGCTAATCATGCTTAATACTTGTCACATGCTTTTAGCCTGCTTTAAAGACACAACCGGGAACGGGGTCACTCAGGTTCTCTCAGTTTACACTCTGGAGTAACTCGTTGAGCTGAACTCGAAACTGGCCATGGTGCTCATAGTTGGTTTAAAAGACACGGGGAGGTGTTTTTAAACATTACTATGTAGTCAAAGTCAGCACGAGCAAGGTCAGATAAAGTGCTGAGTCAAGAATCCAAACTCGTCAGACACAAGTCAGCTGAGCAAATCTTTGCAGAGCTGTCCAATGGAAATGAGAAGTGAAAGAGGACAAAGAACAAAAAACGTTCAATATTAGTCAGCATTAGCTGTAAACAAGATGAATGCAACAGAAAAACATTACACAGAAAATGTAGTCATCTTTGACAGTAAACTGAATATCTTTTGAGGAGACAATTGAAGACACGGAGTCAGGGAGTCATGTTGGGATTTAGTAGATAGTGATCAGTATTGACCCTTTCTGACATTTAATGAGCCGAACAACTGAGCCGTTACTTGTAAAAAAATAAATCATTAGTTGTAGCCATGCAAAAAATTTATACGCGAAACCACATTCCTGTCATGCATCACTTTGTGGCTTCATAAGCAAACAATTAAACACTGTGGTTCCAAATTCAGGTGCTTGAGTAGCCTCGAGCAGCTAACCTCATATAGAGATCTAGAAAACCTAATTTTTCTAACTTTATTGTCAAACTTCAAACCAATTCTGACCAGAGTGACATGTCCTGCAGTTAGCAGCATTAGTTATTCTGTGAAAGACAGAACAATGAAAAGATGGTTTGGGTCTTTAATGACACACGACATTAAGTGTCGAGTTTCAAAGGTTTTTAAAACTATGAGTGAAGTGATTTAATAGCTTATTTTTTTAGCTGATCACACCCTTATAAGATTTCATTCGTACTACCATGCGTGTTTGACCTCAGGATAGAAGTTGACAGCATGACAACCATATGTGGTTGCCTGCAGCAAACCAAAACCAGTACTTTCAGGATTAGTTCCTTCACTATCCAACACCTGTTGTTAACTTGTGACAAGCTCTAGTTATTAGGTTGGCATAAACGACATCCGGATGAGCACTTGGCTTCAAAAAAAAGAGGAGTGACAGCGTCTTGATGAACCCTGCAACAAACGAGGAAGACGAGGTTCCCCGGCCCTGACAGGGGTTGCGTGCCTCAGTAAGAAGAATGAAAAACAGCTGAAAGAATCCAACCACTTCACATTTCATGCAGACAATAGACAAGAGACCAAGTGCACACGTATCTTTGATCAGAGGAGTGTGTCGATCGTCACGGCAGATAGCAATCAGACAAACAAAAGTGGGCGCAGGCCGTTGACCGTGCCACCAGATTTGACACAAAGCAGAGTAAATCTGTGAAAATATCTGGCTCTTCCGGTTCACGGCCACCTGCGTAGCGCTGGCAGAAATGCTAATGCAGCTACAGGTCTGTCAATCAAAATCCTTACTGTAACTGGAAATCTGTCAACAACTTGGTATCTGCGCTTGGATCTGGTCTGGCAGTCCGCAGCCAGAGGCCACCCACAGGTTGAGAGTCTAAAATATCCACTTCTGCCTGAGTTAAAGAAAACATCTCAAGTCAAAAAAAA
>JBAJHX010000051.1:10892905-10905908 GCA_037176925.1 Amniataba percoides
AGAGGCCACCCACAGGTTGAGAGTCTAAAATATCCACTTCTGCCTGAGTTAAAGAAAACATCTCAAGTCAAAAAAAAGAGATGATAACTGATAACTGTTCTGGTTGATTTGTGGGTCGGAGGTGATACTTTTCATGAACTGAAATGTTTCAACTCTTTCTTAATGTGGTTTTAAATGTCCAGTTTATCCAAATCACCAGTGCTTTACCTCCTTGTAAATGTTTGGAAAAATCAAGCACAAACATAATTATTTTGTAGAGCTGAGTTCATACTTGTTTGATAAAAAGTAGTTCCCGTGTTCACAGTGAGGGCTGAGGATTTCCTGAACAACCTGGATCTCTCTTTAAATGTTTGTGTTTTCAATCCTGAAAACCCGAGACACAGATATCTTAAAAACACTCTGAACATGCGGAGCTGGATACCACGTAGAGTGGACACATGAAAACCTTTTTATAAATTTGGTCATCTGAAACTCCAACTTGAAGCTTATTTAAGATATACATGTGTGTATGTACCTGTATGTTCGTCTCCTTAGACCACACTAGAAAAACACAAGCTGGTATCCAAATACCCAAAAAATGCTTAACTCAAGATCTCACACTCTCTTCACAGATCCTTCACGTCACACAGGGGGACAGTTGAGCCGTACTTCTCTCAACCCACATCAACAATCTTTCAAAAACTCTGCAGACTCAATCACGCGAGAGAAGAGCTTATGAAACAGTCTACTATTATGCATGAAGGAGTCGGGCCGTTTAGATGCGTTTGATTTAGTAGATTTGCTGAAAGAGGGGCTGATGAAGGCGGCGGTACAACATCTGGGTCTTAATGGGCAGACAGTCTCCTTTACACCCACAAAACTCACAGTTAGTCGTGTAATATCACGAGAGATTAAAAATCTAAAAATGTGAAAGAATCAAAGGTTGTCCAAAACCCAAATATCTCGCCTTAAAGTTGAGAATCAAAAGCCTGCTTTACCGTCAAAAATATTAACATTTTCCGTTGATCATTGTTGATTTAATAATAATCAGTTTCTAATCTGCTCTATCTTCCAATAGATGAACATTCAAACATCTAATTACATGTGAAATTACAAAGTCTTTGCAGACCGACACAAACAGTGTAGAAGGATTTACAGGAGAAGACAATAAACAGTCAATCAAAAGCTGTCTCTAAAGTGGTAGTTACTTTTTATTACTGTGTTATTGTTTCCCTGTCACAGGACTGCCTGTGAGACCTGTGATGGAGCAGAGACAGACAAAATCCCACTTTGTGAACAGGGATTAAAGCAGAGAGATCTGACAGCAGGAGCATGAAGTTTGTTTTTGCGGAAAAAAAACACTCTTGAAGATGACAGAGCAGAAATACAGCAGAGGAGGTGACTGAAAAGCTGTGGACGTCTCAACAATAGCAATAACTTCATTTTACACACCGCTCTGAAACCAGCGCGGCCGCCAAAACAGCGGCTCAGTGAAGAAAACGATAAAGTTAGTTTGCAACAGACAGGAGAGTTTAAAACGCTGAATTCTAAAATAAAATGTTTAAAAGTGAAAAGTCGTCGTCACGTTACCTGAAGAGCCTCGGTGTCCCGTCGTCGCCATGTTTAAAAATCAATAAATAAACGCTTCATAAAGCCGTGTCTGAGAGGAGCCAGCTGTTGTGTTTTTGACTCTCTCGCTGAGTGTTTGTAACTCTCGCAGCTCTCAGCGGCCAGACCGGGCTGCTCGCTTCCGGTTTGTGAGGTCATGTGACCGACATCACGTGACCTCCCGTCTCTACTCCGTACAGCTTCGTTCACATATCAACACTGATAACCCCTCACGTGATTTGTTCCATTCGCTTATATTTGATTAGTATGGAAGGTTTAGTGAAGGTGTCAGATATGTTAAACTTTATTATCACTGTGGATGAATGTCGTTAACACAAGTGCAACAGTAAAGCCTTTCTGATTTGTTTTTAAAAATAAAGTTATCTGAGAAGAATCTGTCCCATAATGAATTACATGGTATCTTATCTAAGTCTTTTTTTTTTATCATTTTATCATCAAAGGTATATGTTTATTTTGTTACTCAATGCATATGTGACTGTATATAGTATACTTTACTACATTTAGCAAAACTATATGACTGGAGGTATGAATATACATCTATACATGTATAAATGTTCTGACTTATATTTATTGGCTTCCATGCAAGCTACTGCCATTCTTGAGTTTGTAATTTGTAATTGTTCAGTAATAAAAAAAAAGGACTAATTTGAAGTGGATCTTTAAAGGAAGTCCTGTGCAAGACATATCTACAGATGATCCAAGCTCCTCTTTCTTTTGTGAAAATACAAACCTTTTAACCATTATCTGGTTTGGCCCGATGTAACGTGAAACATGAAAAAGTGCCCTCTGTGCACACTGTAATGCTCGAGCTTTTGTTGGTCTCTATGTTCCTCCAAATGGTTTAATAGTTTAGTTCCACACACACAGCCAATCACAGCCATTTAAATCTTAACCAGGTTTTTGAAAAGTGTAATCATTCACAGCTGCTTAAGGTTATTCAACATCAGTTGTTTTCATTTTTAAATCAGTCTGACTTCAACAGATTATCTAAAAATGATCTAATATTATATTTAATATTGCCAAGTTTTAGTTATTTTCAAAAGTGAAAAATGGTCCCACTGTATATTTATTTAATTCAATACAACTCTAGATGCAAATTAAAAATATTTCCTCCTATGAGATTAACAAAGAAAAAAGAAAAAAAATAGCAGATGGGTAAAACGATGCATCATTTTACTTTTATGTAAATGATAGTAAAAATATTTCTCAGTAAACTTTCATTTCATCACAGTGCTGCAAGTGTCTGCTGTTTAATCAAGATAGTGATCGCTACAGGACTGTTGTGCTGGATTATGTGACATTTACAAGCACCTCTGTTGATCAGATCGCTCATTGAAAGGCTACTGTCAAAAACAGATGCTCAACAGAAATGTTACCTTTGCTATAGATATTTTTCACTCACAATCAGTCAGCTCAAACTGTGTTTAGTTTGTCCATCAAGTCCCCTTAAAAGTGTCATTAAATCCCAGTCCAGATATATTTAAATGTTTTTGAAGGATCTTTCACAAATGACTTCACCTTTATAATAACTCTAATTGCTCACTATGACATCTGTGGCTCTCAGAGATGGGAGCACTGTGAGACATCTCTATATTTCCTCTTTTAGATAAATGACTCACATTTCCACCCTGCTTTCTCAACATCTAACTTTCCAGTTGCAGAATCCTTTACGATAAGACACTCATCACTTCTGTAAACATCATGTTATTCCCAGTGTCACAAAAACAAAAATACCTCCACCATAAAGAAATCTCTTCCTGTATTTATTTACATTCCATCAGAGGAAAACATGGGTGTAAATGTCACATTGTGCAAACATACCTGCCAACCATAATGCTTTAATTGCAGGCTTAAAGTGTGACGCCAGTAAAGCTGCAGCAGCTTCGGGATACATTCTTGTTTACAGACAGTCTGACACAGCTATCTGCCAATACGGATGCAGTCACATGTTTGATGGTAATATGGGGAAATGTAAGTGCTTTGATTTGGAAATTGTTTTCCTGCTCTTTACAAAAAACAAGAACCTCATCTGAAGCACAAGATTAACCAGCTGTTTCAGATAAATAAATAAACACATTGTTTACATTCTAAATTTCCACTAAAAGGAGAGGAATCAATAAATATGCATGAGCAACAGACAAATTCAATAGTTTCAATAATTTCAGCAAAGTATACAATGTAGTGTTCTTTTGAGCTTCTTTAGATAATTATCCTTTTAACTGATTAGTTGAGTGAAGGTGATTGATAAGTATGCTAATAATAGACCATCAATTAACACTGTAACTTGTAACGTCCCTCACTTTAATTTAATCCCCATCATTCAAATGTACTTATATCACAGCTGTTCAGTGACTGCATAATAATAAACTTATCACTGCTTTTGGCTCTGTTTGCTTTTGGATCAGTGCACAGTGAATCACCACAAAACGGCCTGGTGAGGTGGAATAAAAATTACAGTGTCTGCAAATCACAGTCCTGAGAGGGCGGCACCAACCACAGTATGACAACAAAATGTCAACAAATGGAAAGAGGCCGATTGTTTCCTGGATGATGAAACGCGGCAGGTTGTGAACACACAGCATAATACAATCTCATGTGATTTTTTTTTTTTACAGTAAATTGGCTTGATGGTGATAACACAAAAAAGACAAATGAAGCAGTTTATGTGACCGTAATAATGTGATTTTATTTAATTCTATCTATTTGATGTTTGTACTACTGTATCTCATGTCATAAATAGTCTAATTATTTTGTAATTGATATGACAACAGAATTTGAATCGGCACGCACTTCAAAGGTAAACCATTTTATAACATTTTCTAGCTTGTCGAAATAGACAATTATTCAAGAGCCCTGATTACAAGCAAAAGTTGTGCATTCAGACCCTTACTTCAGTAAAATTATGCGACTATTACCAGCAAAATTGGCTTCATCATGAAAACATGTTTGCAGCGTTGATGTCCTGTAAGAACCAGGTATCCATAAAAAGAGTAAATAAAAAATAAAACTCAGCTTTGTGATAATTCATTTTCCAGATAATCTGATGAAAGTTTAAATTGTTCATTTAACCTAAGAAGTAGGAGACTTTTCACAACACATGAAGGAATATGTAATACGTCAGTTTATCAAAAAACAAACACACAAAAAACAAACAAAGAAACTCCATTCATTTCAAATCATCAAATAGATAGAGAGATACATGTTTCTGACAGGAAGGATAAGAAATTATAATCCAAAAAGCAAGCTGCCATTCAAATGCAGTGGAGTGAAAAGCACATTTGTCCATGTGCTGTGGTGGAGCAGAGACAGCAGAGTTGCATTAAAGGGGGGATTTCACTCAAATAAAGCACCTCAGACTTGCTCTTAGTTACAGTCCTACAGCCCCTCTCCCTCTATGCAGATTGCATCTTTATAATCATAGACTTTTGAAAACTTTTGTACCTTAATAAAAAGCAGCATGTTGAGCACTTTGGTCTCCCTCTTGCCGCTCTTCTCCCTCAGCACCAGGACGTCCAGCAGACCGGCTCCCACCCGCTGACCCAGGCCGGCCAGGCGCGCCTGCAGCTCGGACACGGAGAACACCCGGGCCTGGCTGTACTGCGCCAGCTCGAAGAAGAGCAGGGCGAAGGCGCTCACACCCACCTCGGTCTTGGGTCGGCTCAGGGGCCGCTCCAAGACCGCGGACTTGGCCCGGGTGAAGCGAGTCTCCGCGGTCGTTGCTGTGACAGCTGGCATCATCTGACGGGCTGCGGAGGCCTAACGAGCTGCTGCGCGCCTCACCTCACCTCACCTCGCGCCTCCGCGGGAGAGCTCTTTACTTCCTGGTCGAGAGGCGACGTCACCGTCTCACGTGACCCCCACACGGCTTTGTTTATTCTGCTCAACACAGACAGAGTGAGAGTCAAAGCGAAGGGGATTTAATTCAGTTCAATTGTTAAGACTTTTAACCCGCTAAATCAAAATTAAGAGCCTTTACAACATAATAAGCTGGTAAAAAGTTAACTTTTCATTTAACCTTTGATTTAGTATATTTTCATTTCTCTTTACATGACAAAACTTTTTTAAAAAACATTTATCTGATTGCAAAATAAAGACATGCACAATATAAATTCACCTTTGCTACAGGTTAGTCAATCAGGCAGGTCTAACAAAAATGAGCAAGAAAATTCTGAATGAATGAGTGGAGGGAAAAAAATGCAGATCTGTGCTTTGTTGATTTAATCACTAGTGCCTAAAACATTTAATGCCCCTGCTGCATACACAACAGATGTCGCACAGGTCACATGAAATGGTAAATATTAACAGTAAACCTTTAACCTCATTTGTATTTATTGAATGACACAATATCTGCATGAAACACTACATGGCTGTTTAACTCACAGGAGAAGAGCGACACAACCCAGCTAGAAAAAACCACTTCTTTGTAATCTGTGTCATAAACTTGGGGGCTCCGACTTGATTTTGCTCATGACACACTTTAACTTACTGTAGGTTAAATCAATATTTGGACTCATCTGTGTACAAAGAGTCCTCATCCCTGTTGGGACACAACACGGCATGGAGTCACGCACGTACACCTACACAAATACACTTACAGAACTTGCTTCAGAAGTTGTGGGGAGCAGAAGTGTGCTACTCAGTTTCCTTTTGTGGGACGTCTGCATGTTAAGACTTGCTGAGACTCCCTCATACATCGCTGTTTATTCTTTTTTTTTATTCATTTAGCTTGGAGAGCAACAACATGACTTTATCTGGACTGCCGTTCTTAGTTCTGACTTTGTCTTACTTTTTCACTGTTTATAGCAGGCCAGTAGGTAAGTTCAGTCACTCAAAAGATGCAAACATTTGTGTTATCTTGAGTTAAATTCTTCATCAGGCTGCATAGTTTCTTTTCGGCATGCTGATAAGAGATGTTTTCTTTCTGGGCAACCTGTCATGTTGTGGTTCAGTAATTCCCTGAAACCTGTGACCTTAAATTACCAATTGTTTGGAATGTAAATTTTATTATTAAGATTGTCCTCTGAAGAAAAACAGCAGTGTAAGTCACTTTGTTGTAATGTAATGTTGTTTTTAACTCAAAGCTCAGTTGTAGGATTTGTGACGGTGGTCAGTCACGAGCAAAGCAGGTAGTTGTGTGATGTCGATGCAGGCGACAAAGTCCGCATGCAGTGGAGGTCAGTGTGGGTGGATGGATCAACAAGACAGTGAACTTTACTACGGGAGATGGCTGTTTGCTTCCTACCAAGAGTCAATGCTGACTTTTTTTAACTGTGACCATAACAGTTCATTTGGCTTATTCACATTATTTGTTATGCCCATGATGATGAAGGTCTCTGAGCCAGAACAAATTACTCATTAAAACCCAAAGCACGTTTTCCAAACCAGAAATGATTTTAAATCAAATAGCGATCATTCCTTAAACATAACCAAGTTGTTTTTGTGCTCAAACTAAAAATCATGTGAGTGACGATGTCATCTTGTCAGTGATGGTGTCCAGTCATAACACATTTATATTATCTGATTTGTACCTGGACAAGGAACATATTTTATTGTGAATTTGGCCTTATTATGGGAATATTTGACATTAGCCTCCCTTTGTCAAATGATTTATGATTCACCATGTAATCTGTATAGTTGTGCTTGACAGTCACTCATTGCGATGTTCTTCCATCACTTCTGTTGTTCCTCATTTGCTATCAGGTGTCCACCTGCGTAACATGGACAGCTTCATCCAAGCCGTGCAGCAGGTTGAAGACTCGAACCCTGGACTGTCCCCCCTGTCTCTGATCAGGGCCCTACGGAGGACCGCAGGCCACGATGATGCGATGACCATTCATTTCCTGGGTGCATCAAACAATCTCACTGATGCTGAGGTCCTAGAGACACAGATTCTCAATGCTTCATCCTTTAGCTTTTTCGACAAGGCTCTCCACCACATTGTGATGGATCACGGTGAGGAACGAGGAGTAGTTCTCACTCCAGATGGCACCACAGTAGCCCTCGCACCTTTACTGCTGGGAATTGAATGTGGGCTGAAAGCCAAGATGGAGGGCACACCAGCTGTTGGGATCTTTCCTCTCACCTTAGGCAGGACGCTGGGCCTGTCCTTCCTCAGCCTCCAGGACCTCCCACCGTCTGATCGACTGGGACCGAACGGGTGCTGGGACAATGTGGACCACCCTAAAGTGTTCAAGCTGTCCACGCCAGCCACTCTGGCCACTGATGCCATTATTAATGGGGGCATGGATGGAGCTATACTAGGGATGGAGCTCAGCAACCTCTCTATATCTGAACAGCCACGGGCCTTAAGTGAGATTCTGAAAGGATACTATAGTTTTATTCTCCGTGAGGGGAAAGGTCTCGATGCTCTGACTGGCCATGTTAGTCCGAGGCGAAGGGAGATCTCTAGATCTGTGCTGGAGCCACTCGATCTTCACAGCAACGTGATGGAGACACTAAATTTAGTCTGGAAGTTGGAGAATACAGAATGGATAGCGTATGACACTGGAGTGGGGAAGGCAGTGAAGGATGGATTGCAGGAATTTGTGCACCACTACTGGGGTGAGCTCTGAAATAATGAAAAAAAGTGTGCCTGGGTGCACAGCAGGGCTGACATGAATAACTATTTAAACTATTGACTAAACAACTGATTAAATTCAATTAATTGATTAAAAGCTTGTAGGTACTGAACAGCAAAGTCTGCAGTGGTTTTAGTATCCTGACCCTCATCTTCTCTCCTCCTCTCTTCAGATTGCCCTCAAATCATCCCTCGTTGTCAGTGGGGGGCAAAAGCCCATCGGGGTACACCTGTCCCACTGTCCCTGCCCCTTCAGTTTCTCTATGTACACCACACATATGAGCCATCTTTGCCCTGTTTATCCTTCCCAAACTGCTCTCGCAACATGAGATCCATGCAGCGTTTCCATCAGGAAGATCGGGGATGGAGCGACATAGGATACAGGTGAGGTGACCAACCCAGAATACCCAGAACAGTTTGACATCTTGGGTTAGAAGAGAGCAGAACGCTCTCACGTCAGTCTTAACAGAAATGTAAAAATCTGTTTGTGGTGTGGGAAGTTTATTCCTTCCAGCAGAGATAATTCATATGCTGTCATATGCATGGATTTTATGCATGTGAGCACAAATTTAATTTGTCATTATTTCTGAACATCTTTGTACTACTTGTCTTTATTTAGCATAAAAAAATTAAAAACAATATTTGCACAAATGCCTATTGTAGTACAGACCAGTTGCTGTATTCATTGGTTATGTCTTTTACTGTCTTTGTGCTCTCAGCTTTGTAGTCGGCTCTGATGGCTATGTCTATGAAGGCAGAGGCTGGAACAATCTCGGCACACACACCAGGGGGCACAATGACATTGGGTATGGCGTGTCAATCATTGGTAACTACACTTCCACCCTGCCTTCTCGCCACGCCATGGACCTGCTGCGCCATCGTCTTGTCCAATGTGCAGTAGATGGAGGAAGACTGGCTGCCAACTTCACCATCCACGGCCACAGACAGGTGGTGAACTACACCAGCTGCCCTGGAGATGCCTTATTTTCAGAAATTAGAAGCTGGGAACACTTCAGGGAATGACAAGTGCCAGTTTGGGACTCTTCAACATTACCAATGGATCTTTAGGGTATAATAATTGTCACTGCTTATTGTTTTTTTAAAAAAATAGTTTCAGAATATGAAAGAAGTCATTCTGCACACTAGTTTTTTTTTCATTTTCATGGAGAAAATCCACAATGTGCAGTCATGTTAAATCAATGTTGCTTTGAATGATGGCCAACCAAAAAAAAAAAAAAAAAATCCACATGGGGCACCAGTGTGTTTAATAGCGAGGCTCGGGTACTTTAGAACTCATCTGCTTTTGGGTCTCCATCCTTATCGCTAAAATGAGTTGAGATCCAGGATATAGAAAAGATCCTTTTCACTGTACTGCTGATTTTCTGTCTGATAATAATTGATAAGTAAGGGTTTGTTGGTTTCTAGAAAGCGCTACATTTACCAGTACATTTCTGATGTTTCCCTGCAGGAGAATGACCAACTCTATTCCAAATCCCAAATCAGTGAGACATAAAAACATACAAACAAGTGTTTTTTCTTATTTTACATTAATCTTATTTCTCTTCTTCTTATTTTACAAGAAACCGACTCTCCAAAAACAGAAGAATAAAGACACTAACCAACTGTAATAAACCTGATAGCATCTAATATCTGTCTTATTAATTTTCTTCTATGTTTTCTACAGCTGAAACAAACACACACACATCTTTCTTCTGCATTTCACAAACATTTTGTAACATTGCTGTTGGTTGAAACAGTTAACTTGTAATGTAATAACCTTAAATGACATTTAAGGCATTTACCTTTAATTGTTTTGCTCTGTTTAAATGAAAAAAGATCACATACCAAGTGTTATAAGAAGTTTCATGAGGATGAGAATTTTTTCATAATTTAAAGGTATTTTACCACAGCTGAGTCAGTCAACTAACTGATTAACCATTTCAGGTAAAATGCAGGGGTACAAAGTGCCAGAAAAGTGACTTTTGATTTTTTTCTGATTCTGGTCATAACCTGACCAGTTCACCAAGAGACCCTGGTGTTTTGCCATAATTTTACATTTCAATGTGACCCACTTTTCCTCACATGCTGACACAGGATGACCCCACCCATGCCGCTGTACTCAACACTTTGTTGACTTTTTAGAGTTCATCACACTGTGGGAAGATAAAGCAGATGAAGTGCAGGGAAAAAAAATCTGAATGCACCACAGACAAGCACTCAAACGGTCACGTTGAGGATACTGAGTCGGGGAACTGAAGCGTCTAAGACATGAAGGCGCATCCACACCACTGTCACGAGAGAGGCCGGGGTGACTGACTCATGACAGTTTCACCGGCAGCCTGAGGCTCTGTCTGAAAACAAAGAACTCCAGAGAAGTTTGTTCAAAATTATCTGATTGCATATGAGAACATGGCACAAAAAGAAAGTTGGTAAAACCCTGTGCAAGATTTGCACTATGTACCACTGAACAACTTCATCACACAGCCTTTCATCCATTGAGTCCAAATTTTTAAAATATATTTACAGTTTTATTTTTTTCATTCAATCATTAAATGCTTATTAAAAAAAAGCAATCGAGCCTTCAGAAACACCAGTATAAACATAATTCTTAACCCTAAATTTAGCTGTTCATGATGAGCTTCTGGAGCTAGGTATATTATATGTATATATATATGTAGGTATATTTGTGACTGGCACAATTTTCAGGTTCCCAGGGAAAGAGTTTTGTCAGTCATACTGCTCAGGAAGCAGAGCCCTCACAACCTCTGAGGACACAATGTTTATGTAATCTTCCGTTTCTGTCACATTCTTCAACGACAGGATGAGGACGATGTAAGAAAGGGATCAACTGAAGCTGAGGTTGTGCATATTGGAGGGTGTAGATTTAATGATGATACTAACAATTTGATTGGCTACACATGGCAGCTTAGATGGCAGTCCAGAAACACACAAACCAAAGAGTACTCCTCCACTGGAATAGTGATTCCATGGTAATTTGAAGAACCACAATTATATGTTGTATTCTCAATGAAAGCACAAAATGAACTACAATAAAAGGCCTTGAGCAAAAGATTAGTTAATCCTGCCTTAGTTGTTGTGGAATGTTACTAAGTACATTTACTTGAGTACTATGGTACTGCGGCAGGCTGCAGCTCCACACTAGTCGCTTTTACACATCACATAGGACTAGGTGGTCTTATTATTGCACAGTGCACTCCTGCAACACGGTATGGTGGTGGGATGACGAGAAGAAATCAGAGTAACAGACATAGTCATTCCTTGTCACTCTGTGTATTAAGAAAAAGAAAAGAGTGGATAATGTTGGGCTCAAGACATCCAGCCAAAGCTATAAGCACACTATATGGTAATACAGAGGGTAAGAGCATTTGAACTATCACAAAACAATCAATTATCCCAGACAATTTGAACCAACCCACAATGTCGTACAGTACCACCATGCCAGTAGTGGCGCTGTTAAACCACTTTGTGTATAATTTAATCACACACACATTTCACAAGTTTACACTACAAAATTACAACTTTGAGGTACTTCACTTTCGTATGTCCATTTTATGCAACTTTAATTACTTTTTAGAGGACATTATGTCATTCCCTCCCTGTCCAGCGAGTACATTTTGCTGATAATTCTTGCAAATGTACTTCTCAAAGTTTCAAATGCAGGTCCCTTTATTCGCAGTAGGGTATTTCCATGGAGTGCTACAAGAACTTTAACTTTGATGTGAATACTTCCACCTAACTGAATTTGTGCTTAGTGCCAGGATGTTTGTGAGGGAGCAGTTAGTTACGGGAAGAGGAAAAAGAAACAATGGGTGAGTGCTTGTAATATTTTGTCCTAGATCGATATTAACTTTGACTTATGACATAAACACACTTGCATAAAGAAACAGTAGAATGTTTATTTATGTCTTATATATATAGAATATTTATTATTTTAAATGCAATGTTGCAGCTTAATTCTAGACTGTACCTGTTTTTTGTAATATTCTTCTAGATTTATTTGCATTTTTGTAGCTCCTGCAGTGCCACACATGTTATGTAAGAGTACACAAGTTTCTGTGGCTCCTGTTTTTAGGGAAGTGTGGGCTGTGTAATTGTGAATCCTTTTAGTCCTGTTTGTACTAATGTTCCTGTATTGCAGAAAAGTAATGTAATATCTGTAACATTTGCAGGTTACGGAAACATCATGTGTGTTGAAACTAACGGTTCCTCAGCACAGACAGCTAATCAGGACCGGCTGGGATACTCAGGTAAACACTGCAATAAAGAAACATGCGCTGATTTGATTAAATATTGTGCAATATGTAACCACACAGCCTTCATCGTCTGCATCCACAGTGTTTCTGTGTCTATGGAAAGAAGGACATAGACATAGGCATGTGTTGCACTGAAGCCACAACTCTGCTCTCTGTTTGATTTCTCTCTAAAGGTGTGAGGGCATCACACACTATGGCACAGACTGATGCAGGCAGAATGGAAAAGTATAAGTCGATGATCAATAGAGTGGGAGGTAAATATGGAGTTGAGCCAGCTCTCATTGCCGCCATCATCTCCAGAGAGTCCAGGGCTGGAAATGTACTGAAAGATGGCTGGGGAGACTGGGACAAAGAGAGAAATGCGTATAACGCCTGGGGACTGATGCAGGTAACAAACTATAGTTTTACACTTTTTCTCTTGGTAAAGCTTCACATGACAACACCATGACAGCAGTGTTCATCTCATGTCTATAGGTTGATGTTAATCCAAAAGGAGGTGGACACACTAAACGGGGAGCATGGGACAGTGAAGAGCACCTCTGCC
>JBAJHX010000051.1:10912937-10949025 GCA_037176925.1 Amniataba percoides
TGTCTCAAATCTACATTTATATAATGTTACATCTGTGAGCTGTGAAGGGAAAATGAAAGTTCAACTACAGTTCGGGGAAAATAAACAACACTTCCATCTTAATATCACCATTCATTATCAATTCTATTTCTATTTTTACATCTGAAAAAGGACACAGTAGATTCAAGTTAGCCGTGATCTCTAGCTTTTGATTTGCTGCAATTATCAAGAGATAATTACATGACTGTGCAGGAGGCCTATTAACAGTATCTGCAGTACCACTGCAGCTCTGGATGCCAGATTTGACTTCATCATAACAACAACACAGTCAGTAGCTTTATGTCGTCAGCGTGTGAGGCTGATGGTGTCGACCCGGCCGCGTCAGAGTCAGCGGTAGGTGCAGTGGTGCTCTTGGTGCTGTCGCAGGTCCACTTTGTGCTGGAAGCCGTAGAGGCAGCGAGGACAGCGGTAGGGCCGGTCGTCCCTGTGTTTGCGGCTGTGGGTGATGAGGTTGGAGCTCTGGCTGAACGCCTTCCCACATATCTGACACACGTGTGGCTTCTCCCCTGGCACACAAACGCAGCACAGGTCAGACAGGAAAGATTTCACAGACTCTGCTCTGACAGTTTGACTGCTAAATTTCTGACAAGACGCATATACATGTGTCATACATACATGGATCTTAATCTCCAAATAACATTTCAAAACCAAAAGACATTACATGTCTAATGGCTGAGAGACATTTGGGAGGCTCAGACAGATGGATGTTTGAACATTTTCTTACTGAGATTCATAATTCATGATTTGAAATTTTATTATCAAGTCCACAACAATACATGGAGTAGTCACTGGCAATGGAACGCTTGAGTCTCTGACTTCCTTAAACACTGTTCTAAAATATTTAAAAGGACGATTACACATGCAAAGAAAAAACTTAAAATAAATAATAAACTTAAGTGACAATAAAATATAAATCAAAAATAATATAAAACTCTATCACTATTATATCTGAATACTAAATATGAAGCCACAGCCAGCTATTGGTTAGCTCAGCTTAACATAAAGACTGGAAGCAGGGGAAATGTTAAGGTGGTGTTCCCATTTTTTTTTTTTTTTTTTTTTGGCAGAAATGATCAATTTTCAAACATGGAAATGGGCAGAAAAGTGGATTTCACTCTGTGCACGAGTGAACATCGTTCAATAATATGAACAGTGTTACTGATTATTATCATGAGTATGAATTAAGTACTGTTGAAGAGTACAATAAAAGGACTGTTGTGATTACAAATGCTATATAAACTTGGCTCTGAGATGATACTGATATTTCACAAAATGAACAGAGTAAATGATACATAGAAAATATATAACACCGTTCAGTTGAATAATTTCTTATGTGAGCTGTGAACTTTCTCTTATTAAAAGCAACCAAAAGGGAGACATGAACCCACCGGTGTGTATGAAGGTGTGTTTCTTCATGTCGGACTTCTGGTGGAACCTCTTGCCACAGTACTGGCAGGGGTACGGCCGCGTGTCTGAATGTATGAGCAGATGAGTGGAGAGGGTGGAGGATCGCTTGAACACTTTGCCACACACAGCGCAGCCAAACGTCCTCTCCTGAAACAACAGGCACTGTGGTTACTGATTGATGGGTGTCATGTGCACGATATCATTTTAGTGTGGAGTGTGAATTTTGTCCAAAGTAAAAAAGAATAGAAAACTTCCATATAAATAGGAAGGTGACGCTCACCTTGCCTTTGCATTGCGAGCGCTCAGTGTCTGCCCTGCTGGACTTGATGTGTGCTGCTGACAGAGGTGCTCTGCTTCCATGACTCTTGCATATGTGAGTCTTCAAACTTGACAGACATGAAAATATCTGCAAAGAGGAGAACTCAATTAAAGCTAAATACTCAAGAGATCATTTTAGACTTCAGGAACATGAGATACCTGTACATGTGGAAAATGCTGTAGACAATATGAAAAACTTGACATTTATTGCCACTATTGACCTCCTGCTGCCTGTTTGTTCATTCGTGGTTTTTGTCAGGGTCCCTGTGATTTTGCTCTGGTTTTTCCCCCCTCTTGCTCTCCCATGTGTGTATATTTGTCTCCCCCTGTCTGTTTTTGTGTGTTCCTGCACTGAGGACAGCTGGTCTCACTGGTTCACTCACCTGCTCCCTCCCAGATTCTCTGTTATCCCCCACTGGTAACTGCCTGGCTTCAGCACTTGTTTCTTTTCGCTGTTCAGTTTTCTCTTTTAAATTTCAGTTGCTATTGCTGCCTATAGTGAACACATGTGAGAGAACTTGGTCCTGGTTCACAATTTCTAACAGTTCCATTTGGCTGCAGTTAGCTCATATGACCTGACACAATCATGGCCACTTATGACACCATATTGTTATAAACACAAAACCAACAACTATTCAAACAGTATGGTGACCAGCTGATCCCAGCACAGCACAGGGGAATTGATCTTAGGGTCTCCATTTTGTAAATAATAAAAAATGTTTGTCAGGGAGGAAAGTCAACAGTCCTTCATTGTGTAGATGAACAAAACTTGCACAAGTTCATCATATGCAGCAGATCAGATAGGAAAACAAATGTGTGCAAATTGTGGGTCATCAGCGATTATATCTGACACGATTGCGCTGGAGGACATAATCAAAGCTGTACAGTTGCTGGTCTATGAGACAGATGCTATTTAATCTAATGGAGGGATGTTTTACTTTGCTACAGAATGGACAATCCTGCCTCGGGGCGCTGATCTTGGAGAAGCCACTTCTCCGGGTCTCCCTCAGGATCTGAGGGCGCTGAGTCAAGTCTCCCAGCCCCCCGCACAGTTTGTCCGTATATCCTGAGCTCACATGAGGTCTGAGCCATGCTGCTGACGTGGGAGGGTGAGACTCGACTTTTTCCACGGGGTTAAAAGTGTTTGAGCTGACAGGACTGCAGGGCTCAGCAGATCTATAGTCTGAGTACAAAGACAGACAGGTAAGTTGACAAAGTGGCTGAGAAACTTTAATATCTTACATTTGACTGACAAAACTGCCATTGAAACCAACTGTAAGTCATTTAGTTATTTCAAGTAATCTTATATTACGTGAAAATGAATATTTTGACTATTTTCGGACTCTGTAAAATCTTGCCTGACATGCATGTGACGAAGATAAATAAAAAAAAAAGACAAAAACAAATACAAAATAGATGTGTTACTGACCATAAGATTTTGGCCTGAATGGCTGAGTGTGCCCACTTCTGTCAGAGTCACTGTCAGCCTGATGGTCTTGTTGCAGTAATGTGATGGGCACTACATTTTTATCTGCTGTTTCTGGTGTGGAGTAATCCAGGGAAGTGTCCCAGGACCCCGTCTTTTTTCCTAGCTGGCTAAATGTCACTGGGGTTGTTCCTGGGCTGGGGCTTCTCGCTGTGGGCCGGAGGTGGTGCAGCCCTCCACGCTTCACCAAGAAAGAACGAGGCATCACTCAGGAGGGAGGAAGATCTGGTTTACAGCTGAAATCAAAATAATCTCGATGACTAAAAAAATTTACTTTTGAGTGCGAAGTATTAGTGCGTTTAATTAATCACTGATTGCATCTGGTTTGGCACAACCTGCATTCATTTTATACCTGATAACTTTAACTAATGCCAAATGGTGAAATAATGGAGCAACATGTGATATTTTCATCGCCCAAAAGAGGGCAGCAGAGCTGCACATTCAATAGTTTCCTGCTTGAATTTGAAGTCCTGCATTATCACATACTGAAGATCGGTGGCATCATCAGAGAGGACAAAACATTGTGTGTTAACTACATCTTGAATATAGTGTAATGATGAGTTATATCTAATCAGCTGCTTCACAAGTTTTTATTTACTTATTTGCTATTGGTCTTCATATGTCATGTAAACACATTTAATAATGGCAATAAAATTAAATGAATACATGAAAATGTGAAATAAAAACACCCTTAAACACGTTTTATTTAAGCATCCAGGCCCTCTATTCAGATTAATTTTAAAACCACTCCACTGTTATGTGAATTTCACCGTATGTATTCTGCTGAAGGTTGAATCTTTGCCCTGTCAACGTTGCAGATTTTCCTCATGGGCCTTTTTTAGCATTTTGCTCTCATCGTTGTTTTCTTTGTTTACTTTGACCGGTTCACCAGCTCCTGAGGATCATTTGGCATTTACGTCAAGAGTCAGTGAGTTTTTGTCACATCAGCCTAAAGACTCGTTTTCGTCTCGTTTGCTCTTTAAACTCTGTCAGCAGAGGCTTACGTGACACTACCTGATTACTGAAAAGATATCTTTTTTCTCTCTCCCACTTCAGATCCTCTGTTATGCTAAATTAACACTGTCGCTTAAATCTCACCGAAACTGACATTTGGACCTTAAATTCCCTATGTGTGAGACTAACAGTCATATTAGAATAGCAAATATATCATTTGACAGCAACACATTTCATGACTCAGCGCTGGCTTCTGAGCAAAAGTGAAGCTTCAATGGGGAAGTTCGGTGGAGGACATGGAGGTGTGGCACCACACAGCAAAAAGACTAAAAAGTGAGAAAACTGTTGCGTGTCCGAAAGAATTTAAAAATAAATCCAAAATGATAGACACGTAAGATTTGAATAAAAGAAGCAGCTGTAAAGTTAAAAACATCATTAAAGACTATATTTAAGACACATCTCTATCTTCACCGATTCTCCGGTATGTAGAAAGGATCATCTGCTTTGACAAAATAATGGCAGCTGGTTCCCCGCTCAGAAAATGTAAGATTTGCATGTGGATAAGATTTTGATATTAATATTGAAGATGGGCAAGGGTTCTTTTCAAATCACACACAACCAATAAACACTTATTTTATAACACTAAACCTATTATATTGATTTGATGTATTCTGATATATGTACCAAATGTGGAAGCTTATTTAATCATCTGTAGGACTGCTTCAGGACAGAAGATATTATATCCAGTGTTTCCTGTGTAACGTTGTCTGCAGTGGTGGAAAAAGGACTCAGATCATTTACTTTAGTAAAATCAGGGATACAACAATGTAGAAGTACTCCGTTAGAAGTCAAAGTCGTACCTTCAACATTCTACGCAACTAAAGAACAGAAATATTATCAGCTAAATATACTTTATGTATCACCTGTAAAAGTATTGGTTTGTTCCTATGAATTACGTATCATTATATATTACACTATGTAGTTATTAGCAATAGGAACTTAATTATAGGAACGTATAAGTAGGTTATCATGGCCCTGCGGTGTGCGACTGCGGGGTCTGCCCCTCCAAAAGGTCATAAGAGAAGTTTGTGACTTTGTGAGATTGTTTTTCTGTAATTTTCTCTGTCTTTCTGAAATATTGGATTGTTTTTTGTGAGCTAAATGAAACTATAAGTTCGGAGACAAAATGCCAAGAACACATAGACTTCTGAAATGTGACTAGGAGCCCTGGCTAGACTCTAATTTTTAAAGGGTTCGCAAGCCAAAAATCCAGTTTAATTCTGACAACACATTGTATTAAATAAGCATATCTCTTTTTTAAAATATAAAAAGATAAAAAGTTAAAAAGTTAGCAAAAAAGTTACAACCAACAACAGCTCTCGGACGCATTTAGATCAGAAAAATGTACAATATAAAAAGCATAGTAGCATAAAATGGAAATAAGTGCGAATTAGGTAAGGTACAATTCCCTCAAAATGGACAGTACTTGAGTGAAAATTCTTGAATTCTTTCCACCACTAGTTTCCTGCGTGCTCTCAACTTTGTGTCTTTGAAATCTTTCTAAGCTAAGCAACACTGCTGAGAAAATGACTCACCACTTTATTAGAAGCCAAACATACATCTTGCAAAAATGCTTGATCTGATCTTTCAGGAAATACGAACATCTTTCCTGGACAACCGTGCACAAACGCATGTAAGCTGATTTTGATGACGTTATTTTTTTCACTTTAAATGTGTTTGAATGCAAGGCAAAACATTGCTACCAGAGTTGTCTTCCTTTAACGTTTGCTTGGACACATACGGACACCTACATATTTGTATGTTATAGAACTATTTACCAAATATTCAATAAAATGATGTGTTGTAACACTAATGTAACAGTTAGTAAAACCATCACTAATGTTGGGTATATTTTACTAAATATACTACACCTGATGAAAAAATCCTCTCATTAAGAATATTAAAGTACAAAAGTTCATACAAAATATAGGTATTCTTCTTGTATTATCTCATAAAAGGAAAAAAGGTATCGTGGGGACCTTCTAAAAAGGCCCTAAATTGACTGAAAAATTAGGAAATTGTTCATGAAGAATTTCTAAAAACAAACAAACAAAAAAAAGGAGCTGGGAACTGGACTGAAAATCAAATCACGCAAGAATCACGCGGGTGAAAAAACCACGGGACCTTAGTGTTCTTAAAAAGGAATGATGTGTTTTGAAAAGCCCAAGCTCAGTCACATTTTATGTGACAAATCCATCAGTGAAGAACTTAGTTTGCTTGATGACATTTACACAATTATTCATTTTCCTTGCATGCTTCTTTGCACGAGCATGCTGGGTATTTTTCATAATTTAGTGCAGAGACGTGAAGCGTGGCGAGGCTGAACAGCACAACGTGAACAGAGGAACAGTTTTCATGTTTAGCATAAGTGCATGGACACCTCAAGGTGGGACAAAATCTTTGAGTTTATACTGACAGATGTGTGGTTGGTTTTTGACAGTGACCTGCTTGGTTTTTGTTTTTGCTTGGGTGCGCTGTGTGAACTGTTGGTTAACACACAGGCGGCTGCGTGTCACGTCAGCTGAATCTGGACTCAAATCTTCATGTTCAGGATGACCAAAGAAAACAGGCTGCACGTACGCTTTTCCTCTGTTGTCTGCTGTCTGTAAAACTTTCTGTTATGTGAATGCAGAGTTTGCGTAACAACAGTTGTTGCTCTTGTTTCACTTTATTTTTCTTTTGGACTACTTGAATCTCAGCTCATAAACAATTGCGTGAATGAACTTTGCTATTCATGATAAAATAACGTGAGAACTGACTCTCTGGCTTACATTTAAAAAATATTTTGTTCCAGGCTGTTTTTTTTTTTCTTTCATCTTTACTGAAACTATCATGTAATATCTAGATAACTACAAAAAGAGGTGATCATACCTTGAGTCATAAAAAGTAAATCTTTTTGAAAACAGATCATTACTTCTGAAATACGTCCACACAACTTGTCTCAGCCTGCTCTTACACTAAAAGTCACAATAAAGGAAAAATATACATCATTTTTCTTGAATCACCATGTTACCAGGAAGAGACAACCATCAGCGAACCAAGTGAAAAGTGTAGTAGCTAACATTTGAGCACAAGTATGAAGACATTTTTCAGACATAAACATGAAAATACTCACCAGATTTTTACATTCCACCAGTGCTTCTCTAACGTCACTCACTCTCCACTAACAATTCAGCTGAGATGAAAGGTCTTAAATCAAACTAGATGAGGCAGTGTGCTGTCTGCGTGGCACATGTGAGGTCAGTCTGCTGCGGAGGATTGCGAGCGGGCTGATGTTCGCTGCAGGTCGCTGTGATGAGAGTAAAGAAGGACGAGGAAGTGTTTGAGCTCTGACACCTCTGAGCCGGCAACCACACTGCTTCCTTACACACAAACCCAAACACTGCGCATCAACGGCAGCACTAAATCTGCCTCTTTTAAAAACAAAACAAGGTCTGCGCAAATTGCAGATACGTTGCTGTGGTGCACGAACAAACAACAACAAAAAACCCCAGCATCAGATTAATCGAGGGAAGACAGATAAAGCTGATGAGGGAGGAAGAGGATGGACGACTGCTGAAAATTCTTCAGAAAGTGTTGACACACTCTGTTGACACATTTGCGTTACAAAATAGACCGCTGAGGTCAGGTTTAAAAGAAACTGAGTGATGCAACAACAGACTCTCAGTGCAGAACGCTAATAACGAACGTGAATGTGAATATGTGCATGACTGCGTGATCAATGTGAGAAACCTGTGGAGGGATGGGACGGAGGGGGATTCAGTTTTTGACATCTAACTAACTTTTCTTTCTTCTGCTCTGTTTTTGTTTTATGCGGATCTGCTTCCTATCTTCTGCTCACTTAAAGAATATGACCGGAAACATAGTTTAAATACAGTTTTACCACATAAAGATCAAGACCAACAATTAATTTATTCTAGTGACAAGTAACAATATATATATAGTAACAAGAGCCACGTCACTGCAGCAGGTCACATGTTCCTTCCGTGTGATGAACATTGTCACTTATTTTGTCACAATCCCAAAATACTAAAGAAATACTGAAAAAATTTCCAACAAGCGCAATTATTACATTTGTTTAAGTGATGTTTGCTACCACCTACGGTGTCAAGCTATTTTGGGAAATTACTCAGCCTTTTTAAAGGATACTGTGACCTGACTTTAAAGGGAGAGTCTTTAGGAGGAAGAAATGGGTTGATTAGGGGAGTCAGAGATCATTTAGAGATGGATCAGCAGTTTGCTGATTTTGGTCAATGGGATTTGTTGACAGTGGGATTAATATTGAATATATACCATGCCAGCTTCACTTTTAATAATGTTTGTGACAAAAAAGACATCTTTATCTTAAGGGCATTCTGAAAAGCTTTGAAAAGAGACAGGATGGAGTTATATATAAGTTGCTCTGACCTCAAGAAAACTGACTTTAAAACTGCCATTGTCCCAGCACAAAAAAAACAACTTACAACAGTTTCTGTGTGTTTCATGCAGGTCAGGTTATAATTGGCGACTCTAAATTGACCCTCAGTGTGAATGTGA
The DNA here is from genome assembly GCA_037176925.1 of Amniataba percoides. Taxonomy (NCBI): domain Eukaryota; kingdom Metazoa; phylum Chordata; class Actinopteri; order Centrarchiformes; family Terapontidae; genus Amniataba; species Amniataba percoides. The sequence goes on from JBAJHX010000051.1 coordinate 10,921,738, forward strand.
GTGTGACTGATTTATCTGTCTTTCTGTGTCGGCCCTGTGACCGCCTCTCGCCCCATGACGGCTGAGACAGGCGACAAAAAACAAATTACTTTTATTTTCGTTCAGCTCACGACTTAAGAGTAATAAAATTAGGCACTGATGAAAGATTGCTCTCTTGAGTCGGGTTACACAGGCTACATGTTCATCCATAACTGCATCTTTATTTAAAGTCCCCCCTCAGTTCTTAGAAAGTACCTGCTCATTTTAAACTAGTGAAGAAGGAAGTAACTCTATCACATAGCTGCCAAAAATAACATATGTGGAAGCCAATCTATGTTACTATGCCACTTCCCATCCTTTGTGAGTGTAGATGTAATTTCATAAGCATACATGGCGAAATGCACATTTCAGTATCAAGTATGGAGTGGTAAATATTCATTATTGTTATTATTATTGTTATTGGTATTAAGATAAGAAGCATTAAGCTAGTTATATAGCTGTATTAGTTTTTTTTTCTTAAACTAAACATATGTTGTTTTGTTTTTTGTCTGTTAAACAGCTTCTTGATTTAAGTCAGACGTGTCAACTTCAACTTTGTAAATGAGTTACCAAGTTTTACGCTTCTTAAGCATGGACCAGAGAGAAAGACGGACAAACTATAAATGTATAACTGCACCTGAAACGCTTCGAGCAAACATAATCCTCCGGCAAATGACAAATAATGCAGTCAGGCCTTTGCAAAGGTGCAATGTCAAAGTTTATTTTGTATCATTCATAGGATACAGAACACTGAAATGTATTTTTTTTCCCCATCATACTGTAATTTATATAATCTTTACTGTCATTTAATATATTCGATAACAACATCAGTTGAATTGCAAGACAGAAAGAGAGAGGGTGGACAAGGTTCCCGGGCATGATGCTGTGGATATAAAACAGCCGTCACATACAGCACATAAAATCTGAGAAATCCAACACCAGACTAACCAGGACGAACACCGTCTCGTTTGTGACACACCGTTTTGCACTGCACTGTCACGTTTCCCCGCTTTAAACTGGCGAAAACGCGTTTGGAGGTTCCACTTTCAAGATGATAAATCTGGAGCCACGCAGCGTGATCGAATTTCAACCCACACTCAGCTCACTTTCCATTACATGGCTGTTTAATGAAGGGCTGTTGCGGCCGACTTGTCGATGAAACCCTCGTTAAACATACATGAAGTCTTTTAGCATAGTGCGTACATCTACCTACTTTTATGGCACGTTATGATATTCGATCAGTACTCTCATGTAATGCTGTTAGCAGGAGAAACCAAAGTACTGATGGTAAATATAAAAATAACACTAAGGATGAGAGCTAGTATGTGTGTATTCAAACTTAACTCACAAACATATCAAAATGTTTCGTCACAGTAGATAGAGTTGTATTTAGACAGTGGTGAGAACAGAGCACCATCACCGGACAGCAGCGTACTGATGTGTTGTACGTTGAAGGACACTGAGCTCTGATCTGGGTTCAGATTAGGGTGACCTTTGGAAAGGAAACAGATACTCAGTCCCGAATGAAAGCTTCCTACGTTTACTTTATGCATTTGAATTTGGCTGAAATTTGTAACAGAAATACTACTCTTATAATCCTTAAGATTTCAGTAATGGTAGATCTGGCAACACGTGTGGTTAGTGGTGGTAACGGTAGACATTCAGACAGTCAATAATGCAGCTCCCAGAGATCAGTTTGAAACATGGTTTGAGTGGTTAAGGTGTCAGAAATGCAACAGATGAGAAGATACGTGTCCAACCATTGTGGACTGAGGGGATTTATCGCTTCACAATGTTTTACTAGGAGTTTATAGCATTTTATTTTATTTATAACCTTTGCAATGCTCACCAATCATGTCACAGCTGTAAATGTCGAATTGCCACTTTATTTGACATTGAAAAGTTGTGGTGGATTTGACCATCTGTCAAGCAATCCTAACAAAATGTACTGGCTTTTTGAGGAAGACAGTCAACAATTTTTCAACATGGTAACAATGATCAAATGTTGCCTTGTGTGTTGTGTGAAAAAGCACGTATGCACTGACTTCTGTCTCCTGCATCATGTAAATTTCCTGTAAATCCTTTTACAGACGGACACTACCAGTAACGATGAAAACTACTCCACACAAAGGGGATTACAGAAAGCAAAATGCACTGAATGCCAGCCAGAAGTGAGGTTCGATCGAATGGAAATCTTAAGGATTATAACTAAGTGAGAATTTAAGGCCAACGTAAAGATGTCAGTCTACATTCTGTACACACTAAGAACAAGAAGGAACTCAACTGAAACCATCTGTACAACACTCATTTGGTCTGACGATATCCAAACGCTAATTCCAGGGTAGAGATTTCAGTTGTTACACCGACCAGTGACCACTAAAAGGCTGTTATTTGCAATAGTATGGTGGGCTAACCGACATCCTCTTTATTGACTTTGATGGCCATCACTGGAAGATCCAATTTCCCTATTTCTTTGAGGATGGCAATAATTGTCTCCTTCGCTGTTCCTCCATTTGTACTGCACACAAACGTTGGAAAGAAAGTGGGCCTTATAAGATTTCAGGAAAAACCTCCCAACATTGGTCTGAGGAATAATGAAGCACAATACAAACTCCTGATGGATAATCAAAATACTTAAATAGCATTAAGGTCCCGCTGAAGAGATTAATATAATAAGAAACGATCCCACCACGAATCCATTAATCCACGCCACCTCTTACTCCTTAATGTCATGAGCAGAGAGTTTCTCTTTCTCTGTAGTGCAAAAAGCAGATCGCTGCTCTACATGCGACACCCTGTTTGACAAACCACACTCAGACCTCTCCTCAGTAACACCTGACTGACAGTGATACAGCTTTAAATCTTATTTATATACTTTTATTCCTCTTACACTGTATATTATGTATTTCTCCATACATTTTACACCTTTTTTTCTACACAGAATATATTAATGTTTGATATGTAAAATATTTTCCTCCCACACGCTCTCTGGTCATGATGACACCCTCACTGTGAGCATCCTTACTGTACAGTATGAACTACTCCCTCGAACTACCCCCTCTTTCATTGGTGCTGCATGCTGCAGTTTTAGCTGTCAAAAAGTGATATGAGCACATGAACCGGTGACTCCAGATCAGCACCGTTACCTGGACTCCTCTTTGCTTGTGTGGGACGCTTATTACTAAAAGGAATGGTCTGATGTTTTGGGAAACACGCTTACTCGCTTAGATGAGAGGACTAATAAGATGTCTCTCACCATATTTGTTAAATTTGAAGTTACAGCCAGAGGATAGTAAGCTAGCCTGACTCTGCTCTACTTTGTGAACAAATCTTTTGTTTTAAGTGCCTAAAATGCATTTACATTAGAAGATTCTGCATTTGACGAATTAGGAGTTGAATTATTTGGCAATAAAATGCTCCCCTACAAAGTAAAACACTGAGGAGCAGTAGCTTATAACATTAGTTAATGTTACCAAATCTTAGCGAGGTATTCTATTGTATTTGTAAAGTCAAATCATTGACTTAATGTCTTTTTTTTTAACTTGGGCTGATGTTTAAGCATTCGTCATTATACAACTTGTGGCAACAGTTTGTCAAAAACTACTTGGTCCTTTACAGAAACTGAAGTCTAAAAACAAGTTGGGGTTTAAAGCAGCGTTATGTGCTGGATATTTTAAACCCCCAACTGCTAAGCTAATTATCTACAGGCTGTAGCTTCATATTATACTCTCATCAGCAAAGCAAATAAATGTATTCCCTAAATTGTAAAGCACATACACAACGATAATGTTTGGTTTTGAAGGGGACCAAATAGCTCCCATCATTGCTAAATGTTGAGAAGCTCTAAGAAGGAATGAACTGCTCAGTTTTCAGATTTGATCAGTCGCCACAGTAGTTGTCAACCTGATCTATGGCAGAATTCACAGGAGGTCTCCGTGTTCACCTCAAGATAAAAAAGAAACTAACAAACAAACAAAAAAGCACAGAAAGAACTAAATAGAAGTAAATCCAAAATCATAGCAGCACATTTTCCGTCTCTGAAACGCTCAAGTGACACAGTAAACCTGCGACAGACGACTTGTTGGCACAAAGGACGGTGTAGAAAGTTTGGCCTCTGTCGGTATCTCTACACCCCTATAGTTTCATATAGATATATATATATTAAAAAATGTAAAAATATCAAAATAAATTACAACATATAAATAATTAAAAAAACCAAAACAAAACAAAAGATTTGGCAACATTGAGTTTCTTCCTTCCTTTTATGGATTCTGGTGAATATGTTTTGACATGTTGTATTAACTCTCTCGCCTTTTTGTCATCTGCAAGCCAGACGCAGACAACACGTGTACTTAGTATGTTTGTGATTCATTTATGAATGCCATCTCGTGATAGCCCTACAGTTTGATGTGTACATATTCCTACACTGCACCACTCCTCCTCACACTCATACACCTTTTAAATGTTCTGTTTAATATTTGGTCTACTGAGAGGTAGACAGATGGCTGACTTTTTTTTTTTTGTATGTCTTCCTATTGAGAGGCATAAAAAGGGAAAAGAGAGGATAAAGATGTATTAACTCCGAACCAGTCAGGAGGGAGAGTTATATGAGGGTAGACAGAGCATACAGTGTGTCTATTGCACAGTTTATAGAGAGAGGGAGTCATTTCCTGTCTGTCTACCCGTGTTTCACTCCTGGATACAGTCACAGAATCAGGTCCAGCTTTTGATCTCGAGCAGCAACGACGGTCTCGCTGGTCCAGTTTCGGTCCCGTTTTGTTTGTTTGTTTGTGTTTGTCTGAGTTTGGGTGTATACGAAGTTTCTGGCGCGGTTACACATGGGAACGAGGAGAGAGGCTTTACACGAGCTCTCTCAGGGAACACAAGATTGGACAGTGTGGGAAACGAGGTGCCGGACACAGTGACAGGAGCGGAGACGATGGGTAGTGATGATCAGAGGAGGTCCTATCAATGCCGCTATGTCTGCACCAAGTTAAAGGTAAACACTGGAAAAGCAGAGGAGGAGGACTGGATTGAATATTACAGTCCCATTTTACAGTAGCAGGCCTGCCCTGTGGAGCTCTAGTGTCTCTTCTGGTGAAAGAAATCCAATGAGACCTTCACACCTCCGGCTCCAGGCCTCAGTTATCCAGCGCCTCGGCGCAAACCATGCTGCCGTAGAGCTGCTGTGGGTCTGGATGTGTCCGCACCCGCTCCTCTGCCTCGCTGTCCGTGCTGCCCTCACTGTCGAGGCGGGCGGACGGATGACACGGGCCGGTCAGGGTGGGGAAAAGGGCGTTTGGAGGCAGTGGGCTTGGGAGGAGGTCCTCGTCTGAGCTCAGGTAGTCGCCCTCGGCAGAGGCGGGGCTGGCGAGACAGAGATCCTGGTAGTTGGTACATCCTCCGCCGCTGACCCTGGAACTGGGGGCCCCCTTCTGCCCTCGCAACTGCCTGATCTGAATGCACAGAAGAAGTCTGTTACAGTATGCCGAAATAGTAGAGCCGAAATAATAAATAATAAATCTCACAAATAGACTCACATTGTGTTAGTCCATGTCTCAGAACTTTCTCTTTCATCTTTCAAAGGGCTCACAAAAAGCTGGTTTCAGAAAGCTTCACTTCTCTTTTAAATGTTGAGGCATTTTCCTAAAACAGCGGGACGCTGTAGCAAATTTTCCTCAAACAGGAATAAATTGTGTACTTGTTGGGTGGTAGATGTTGGATAAACGTACAGTTGGTGCTTTAGCAGCAGGATGCTGCATGTGCAATCAACAAAATCAACCACAGTGCCCACGTTCATTGTAATGAATGAGCACCTTATTCTGTGCAACTGTGTTTTAAATAGTTTTTACTCAACTGTGTTATCAATGTCAAAATAATAGAAATAAAAAATTGCAAACAAATTGCAGCCACAAATAAACACAAAAGTTGTCTGTTATTAAGAGGAAGAGGAAAGAAAACATATAAAGTTGGAAACATATATGCAAAATCCAAGAAAAGATATAAATATATGAGTGTGAATATATATAAGAATATTTTCACATGCATATATATATATATATATATAGTCCAAGATCTGTTAGATAAGCCTTTGCAAAACCATCAAATGTCAGGTGCAGGGAATTTATTCTCAGGTAGTAGGGTGTCAAAAAAAAAAAAAAAAAAACTGTGAAACCCACTGATCTGTGCCCTGCTTGCCATGTTGTGGTTGTGTGAAATAGGGCAAGTGGCAACATTATAGCTAAATTCAAGCGCCAGATGTCTCCCACCTGACAAGATAGGTAAAAAAAAAAAACAAACAAAAAACAAAATAAAAAATAAATCGTAATTGCGTGTTTCTGCTCAGATACGCTGTCCAGCTCTCAGATCTCGGCGGTTGCTCTTTCCTGACAGAGGAGCTACCACAGTTTATCTCCACATGCATGCTTTTCGCGTGTTAACCTTGCATGTACCACAGTGACTCATGACAAATCTCAGAGGTTTTTGTTTCCCCCTATCACACACATACACTCATGCTTGCTGCAGGGTGGGGAGGGGGGAGGGGGAAACCAGTGGTTAACCAATGGAAAGGTTTTGACTGTGTCTCACTGCCCTTTTTGTATTTTTTTCTATCATTTTGTATGCGCAAATACTAACAGGCAAGTTAACATCAAAGCTGAAGACTGAAGATAAAATACTTAAATATTAAAAAAATGTGTTGCTTTCTTTCAAATTCACGTCAGTGTGAGTCGAGATAATTAAAGTACAGGATCAGTTGCATTATGTAGACTGCACGAATGCATGAAGTCATTCTGTATCAGCACTCTTGATATGACTCACTCATAAGATGATCGATGGAGGACTCCACTGAGATTTTTCTAAATTGTTCACTGCTTCCTCATCTGTACTCACGCAAGTTTCAGTCTCATTTGTAAAACCACTGCTTTGATGACAAAAAAAGGTGGGGAGTGGAGAAGAAGAGAGGGGAGAGGAGCGGTAAAGGGCAGGGCGGTCTCATCCCGCCCCCTCACTCTTAAAAGTTTGAACGCTGTCACGCACTGCCACTCTCTGAATGAACAAACCCAGAGTGTATGCGGGGTGAGAACTTCGTTTCAGTTAAGGTTGGAAAGATCTTCACCGAGAGGTCATTGCTTTCTCTCAGCCCCCAGGTGAAATTATAACATGGGAATCAGTAAATCTGGAGTTCCCTTCTTTAACTCATCGGCAGCAGACATGACGAGCAACCGTGTCAAAAGACGCACAGTTGTGGTTTCACTGAACACATATTAAAATAAAAAAAAACCAAAAAAAAACCCAAAAAAAACGTTCTCATTGTCTCACACCTATTCTTTTGAAACTCACTCATCTTTCGGGACACTGTTAATACGAGTCACTGAAAATCAAGTGCTTACGGTTATATATACGGTTGTTTGAGAAGAGCAGTGCTCTCTTATTACAAGAAAAGACACAGACACAACTTTGACTGTGTCTGGGTGGAAGTGGTGTCTGTTGCGAGGCCGCATATAGATGACAAGATCCGTCTGTGGTGGTTAGCGAGGCTGCAGGATATCTACCTTCATGTATCTGCAGCAGACATCGCACTGCGCCTGTGTGCGTTTGACATGTCTGCACGCCATTTTGATTCAAAACTCTTCTGTCACCAAAATCATACGGTCTCTTAAACGTGTTTGTCAAAACTGTAACCTTAATAAATCATGCTGTAGGTGCATATATAAAAAAAACAACTACTTATTACTTTAAGCAAACAATAAACACTTAAATTAAATTTAAATTTAAGCATTGATTTAAATTTTTAATCAGATGTCAGATTTCACAAGACTTTGTTGATGCTTCACAACACAAGAGCCCGGTTCAAGACATTTGAATCCCTGTCGGCTGAAAGGTTTCAAATAGAAGGTAGGATTCACATAAGTCTGGTGATGAGCCTATTAACGTCTCTTTGTACTGGCTGGAGAATCTGTAGACCAATCAGAGCTTAGTCGATCATTTTCCTATAGAGCTGCTATGCTACATAAAAAAAAAACACAGTGACAAAATGTGGATGAGAACGACACTGATGCTTATAGATGTATCATCTCTTCTATCAACTTACTTTAGATCAATGTGAAAAATGTGACTGAAAACTGCATTAGCAGGATAATGTGCCACTGGCTAATAATTGATTCTAGCAATAACAGAAAAGCAACAACAACAAAAAAAAAAACCTCCACACCAAGAAAAACAGCTAATATGAAAAAAGTATATCAGACTAAATTAATCAAGTGAAAAGAATGTCAATATGATCCAATGATAAGGCTGCAAAGAGTTTGTTTGGGCCCTAAATTACATGATTCATTCTTGATTAATAAACCGCTTAAATTAGAGAGTAATAAGAGGTTCTGACAGACCGAACAAACTAGGGCTGCAAAAATAGAATAAAAATGTTCTCAATTGGTACCCAGAGCCCAATTTGAAGTCTTCAACTTGTTTGTTAAAAATTCAACGTACAAAACTAAGCAATAATCATATTTGGCAGGCTGGGTTTTGGGATTTTTTTGGGCCCCTTTTACACTGATAAAAGACTTGTCAGTTGATCGTCATCAAAATAGTGTATTCATTCATTTCCTGCTGACAGACTTATCTCTTATTTTAGCTTTCAGAGAAACAGTGAACAGCTGATGGAAAACACCCCGCTCACATTATTTTCGTTTTCAGTAATGAAAACAAACATGCGCAGTGATGTCAGAAAAAGACATGGAAAGTAGTGACTGTTTTACCGTGGAACCATTTAGTTTTATAAGAGTACTGCAGTTCATTTGGACATAATATTTACCTTTAAAATGCTACATGTAACACGGGCTTATTGTACCTGAGTTATGATGACATGCAGTAAACGGAGCAGTTTGTGTGTAAGTGCGTGTGTCGAAAAGTGTGTGTCCAACCTCGTTCTTGAGCTCAGCGATCTGGTCTCGGAGCTGGGTGATGTACTGTCTGGAGTCTGAGTGGTTCAGCTGGCCCTGAATCAGCCCTTCCTCTTTCTGAAACGCACGTTTTGCACACAGAGGGTTAAGGTCTCTTCAGTGTTAAATCAACCATCCACATACAGATGTCCCCACCTACACACACACACACACTTTGCGTACGTACAGTCCACACAGACAGAAAGCGCATAAACACACACGCACCTGTATCTCCAGTTCGGCGATCTTCTGCCTGAGTTCGGCCATGGCAGCCATGCTGTCTGCTTCCCTCAGCCGCACTGCCATCACCTCCTCTTTACTCTACATGTTTGTGAAAAGAGAAAAAAGAAAGAAGAAGACATTTCCCGCTTAATAGCTGAACGCTGTGGTGGACAGTATTGATGATGCATCCTAAAATTTTGCTCCATCTACTTCCTGCTCTCTCCTCCATCCCTCATTATTTAGAGCCAGACTCGACACTTTTTTCTCGTCCCTGAAACATTCTCTTTTTCTCTTTTACAAAATCTATCTAGTCCTCCCTCCTCTGTCGTTCCCTCCCTCTTTTCCTGCTCTTCATTTCTCATTGCTTCATTAGTCCAGATGCTCTTTCCATTGCTTCTCTCCCCTCTCGCTCACTCTCCCTTTTCATTCTTCTCCCTCCTCTCCATCCAGACCTTGCAGTCAGACTCGGCCTGCTTCCTTTTCATCTCGTTGAGTTGGGCCTGGAGAGCTTTGTTCTGGTTGGCCAGCATCTGGAGCCGATCCTGCAGGGCGGAGCGTTCCTGCTCGTTGCGACCAATCAGCTTGCTGTGAATCTGGTTCTGGTAGAGGGAAGGAACGTGAAGGGTTAACGGGACTCCAGACACTAATTCATACTCCATTTAATCTATGAAATGTGAGAAAATAGATTATAAATACTTTTCAGTCAGTCACCTTTCTTTAAGATTATCTGTCTTAGCGCTAGGGAGGAGAAAACTGACTTTTTTCCCATATACCATCTCTGCATGTGGCGGTATGTATGCATGTCTGACCTGGCTCTCCAGCTGCAGGGCTTTGAGTTTGACCTCTCGGAGCTCAGCCTGAGCCTGCGCCTCCCTCAGTCTGACCGTCATCAGCTTGTCCTGGAGCTCGTTCATGGCGTTCTTCTTCGGGGATTCCTTCCAGTGGCCGCCGCCGCCGCCTGTGCTGCCGCCGCGGGACATGTGATGCTGCAGAAACACAGAGTGCTCAGATGGGGCACGTAAACCTGCCGGTAGCTTATACAGAGGAAACGGGGGCAGTTTGGGCGCGTTACCTGCCAGCGCTGGTTGAGCTCAGTGACGGTGTCCTGCATTTCTCTGAACGAGCGCAGCGTCTCCAGCTCCCTCAGCTTCATCTGCTTCACCTCCTCCTGCAGAGCGGCCATGTTGTTCTCATCAGGCAGGCAGCTGCTCTTCTGCACGGACAGACAGGTTACGTTTATAGTTTAAAAGGACTAACTAACTAGTCTACAGCCATGCTAACATCTGTGAGGCGGCACTTTAAACTAACTGCTAATATGCTGATTCTACGCGGGTGCAATAGGGTTAGGGTGGCAAAACGTTACCATGGTGGATCATCTTAGTTGACTGACAGACGGACATTACCATCCAAAGAGCTGCTGGTGTGAGTAAAAACCAGGAGTTCCATGAAAGATGAAAAATTATTTTTAAAAAAAACAAAACAGAAAAAAAAAGAAAACAACAACAGAGGCATATTTGTTCGCTCTACCTTTCAGTTTCGTTTTACAGTAAAATCTGAAGGAGGCTGAGCTGCTGTGTTACCAACACCTCATGAAGTAAAATAGAGAGCTTGAAACCCCAATTGTGATTCTTTCATCGCATTTTGACAAACTTTTACACTTGAGTTTACGAGTCGATCGTCTTTAACACATTCGCAGCTGCACGCGTCTGCTGCCTCTGCTCGGCTTTCACACTCTGCTCTCTCCCACACACTAAAATGCGCATGTGTTGGCTCACCTTCTCCAGGTCGAGGACTTTGTCTTGCATTTCCTTCAGCGCTCCCAGCAGTTCGGCCTCGCGCAGCCTGGACTGCTCCAGCTGGGTCTGCAGGTTGGTCACAAACTGCTCCGTGTACTGAAACAAACGTCGGTATGATGATGTTACACAGCTATTCATCAGCAGCTTCCTCGAGGTTGTTTTGGTCTACAGATATTTAGTTACTGCTTGGAGTTGAACAGAGGGGTTGACTGAGATCACAGTTTTCATCTTGTCACATACAGTCTAGCTGATTTTGACAGTTCTTCGGTGGGTGTGAATCCAACTCCCAGCTGCTGTTATACGTCTTTTTCTTTCTCTTTGTCTCAGCAGATTGAATGTTCACTGATTGCCATGACCTCCTTAATCCCTGCACTTTTTATGAGAAATCTTCTCTATTCCTCCACATTTGGAGAAGGCAATCGGAACTTTGCAGCAAACGCAGCCCAAAGCAAACATGGGTTGTTGCGTTATTCCTCATTTTTATACCAAATAAATAGAGGGCATGATTTAGAGCATGCCGCTTTGACCCCTGAACGTGATCTTCTGCAGCTAGCCTGCACGTAGCAACAAAATGAAAATCAGTTCATTTTTTCTGTGACTGACGGTATCAAGCATCACTCTTGCTCCACTTACTCAGAGTGATGTCAGAAAATAGAGAGCTACTGTACATTTTCATATCACCACATCAAAGTGAAACTGCAGAGTTAAAGGGTGTGAGAGCAGCAGAAAAAGAGACACACAGGAGGGCTGAATGGAAAAATAGTTTCCTACAACGCAAAATACAAATACTTGAAATTGGGCGAGTACATAGCGTGCGTAAAAGAGTCTATTAGTCATTTTGGGCTTCTCAGTCTCGGTTATCAAAGAGGACTGTCAGTGTCTGGAGGTGTGTGAACTCTGATGGGTGATGGGTGCCAGCAATCTGAGATGGAATAAAATCACTCGTCACAATGGCATCATTTACTGTTGACTGCTCAGATGCCGTGTTAAAACTGAAAAATAAATAAATCAATCAAAATATTTTTTTGACAATAGACAACTTTTTAACCCTGCCCCCCCCCTAGTGTTTCTTAATGGTATTACTGTTATTACTGTTGCTGTCGCAAAGACAAATCAGTTAAAGATATCATGAGATGAGTTTATTCAGGCAGTACATGAATTGTCCACGGCACTTTGTGTACTGCTCGTTATGATGCTGTGGAAAACCCAGCGTATGCCGTAAGTCAAACCTTGTTTTCGGGAGATCCAAGGTAGTAGACGGGATTGCACAGAGAAAGCAGGGCCTTATATGAAGCAGTCTAAAAGTTGTTAGATTGCACAGTAAACATTTACTTCACATCATATATCATCATCATGATATATTCTGTGTTACAGGGTGTAACAGTCACTGAGAAGGTCTGACGAGGTCTGATTCACTAAGTTACAATCTGTTCATACATTGGCATTACAAAATAATAAATAAATAAATGACTAAAAAACACTTAATATATGTAAAATGTATACTACCCCTTAAAAGCAAAAAAAAAAAAAAACCCAACTTATTTATTGCCTCTTTAAAAGTAACATACTTATTTCACATTCACATTTTTTGCTTACTCTTCATTTTGTTCAGCATCGACAAGAGTGAAGTTAGATGTATGGATATTCTCAGAAAAGAGTGTGATATGCTGAGGAGGTGTGAATTTTAACTGTGACTCTTTCATGAAAACAGGCCCGGGCCAGAAGGCTTTGTTATTTGTTATTATTCATTGTACACAGCTTGTGCTCTTCTACACTTTAGGAAATATGTGGTCTTATATTTCTAATAAATTTATTCTGCAAGAGCATCATATGAAGTAACAGCACAATTTATACTTCCAGAAAAATTATACTTACAATATATATCCAATTTTCCCAGTGCAGTGGATTAGATGTATAAAGTACCTCAAACGTTTATTAACCTACAGTAGTTGAGTCAAATCAACAATTTTAGACTATTAGATTTTTTTTTTAATTATAAACATAGGATCAATTATGACTTATGAATCCATCAACAGTAATATAGCGAACTGATGATCAAATATACAAGTATGTTTCAGCATTTTTAACCTTTAAGGTGTTTATATATGTGAAGACAGCTGTAAGTTTCAGATTGTTTTTGGCATTTGGTCTGGATTTCACATGAAACTTTGACTATGAGGTGAAAGTGCTGACGTTCAGTTTTCAGGAAGTTAAAGATTTTCAGGGTGGTCACAAGTGAAATTTGTAGGACTCAGACCTTTTTTCTGGGTGTTAACATCCTAACATTTTAAATCGGAGTTCAATTTGTGTTGGAGTCCATTCCGAACATTATCACACTGGCCTGGATCTGTCTCAGGCCGCTGAGTTTTGCAGGTTTGATTTAAAGAGTAAATGACTCTAAATGTTATATGGAAGCACAAATGTATGAGTCTTGTCCTCTTTGTCATCAAAAGAAACACAAAAAAACAACAAAGATACAAAGAAAAGATCAAAACCAGACTCAGCTAAACCAGAGGGTTCTAGTTTCATTAAAATGAATAATCGTGGCCCGGGGTTTGATTCCTGCTTGGGGCGATTTACTGCATGTTGTCCCCTCTCGCTCCCCCCTCTCCTGTCTCTCTCAGCTGTCCTGTCCAATAATAAAGGGGTAAAACCCACAAAAAAAAACTTTATATATCCAAAAAGGTATTTAGTGACGTGCTTTCTCTCCAGTAGTGCTACTGATTTTTAATCCATGGACCTACAAGTGCAAGTAATGTAACACGAAACATAGCAATGTGCCAAAAAAAAAAAAAAAAGGTGAGGCAGGACAAACAATGGATTTTCCTTCCATGTAAAATCAGCTTAACACATGCTTTATGTGAAGAAAATAAATTCAACATATAATGTGAGTGTAAAATGAAACCATTTTTTTTCAAAACTCCCTAAAGGTCATTGTAATGTCATTGTAACAGTTTCAGTCAAGGGAAATTTGTGGTTTGAAAGGATCAAAGCAGTGCTCATAAAGTACACTCTTCAATCATATATTTATTAATCACTGACTGATTGTCCTGAATACATAAATAGCCTTTTTATTCATTTGCAAGACAAAAAAATTGTCTATACATTCCTAGAAGAATAAACCAGCCAAAAATGTTTCATTTTCATGCAGTTGTTGTGGTATAACAGGGGATATATCTCGTCGACTTGAAGATACTCAAATATATCTGTCACAAGCGGCTCCCAAAAATCATCATCTTTTAGGGTGAATTTTTTATTGTTTGTGCAATTTGTGTCCACGTTGTAATTGAGCCCTTTTGTCACAGCTGCACTGCTGCTGCATGTCTAACGCGATAAACCTGTTCAAGTAAGAAACTACATATTTCTACTGTTCCTTGTGGTTGGGTTGCAAAACAGGTGTTATGTTATGATGGCCCGTGTTGCGTACATCTGAACTTTGAAATTTCTACAGAAGTCTTAAGACAATTAGTGTTGCAATTAGTTCATTGAAGTTTAACTCTAAATCTGACCTCTGACTGACTGTTGTGAGATGACTTGGCATCTTTAAGAGAAGTCACAACCTCTCATGAGCAGAAACTGTGCCAGCAATGTGTCAGAACACTTAATGTATCTGCTTTCTTTCCAAGAATTCACTGATAAGTTCGACACATCTTTTGTGTCTTGTCTTGTTTCATTTTTTATTTCTAAACATGTCCGTAACTAAGACTAACTGAGACAATCTTTCCACACAAATCCCTTGCTCAGCATATGAGAGGCAACATGACATTTGGCCTACGCGCTCTGTGTTGGAACAATCGTGTCTGTTGCTAACACAGCGTTTAGGCTGGTGTTTACCTTCTGTTGCTGCAGCTCTCTGATGGTGTCCTGCGCTTTCTCAAGGCTCTCGCTGGCTGTGTTGCACTGCTGCCTCACCACCGCCAACTCGCGCTTGATCACATAGTTCTCCTCTGCTTCCTGCGCCCTCGTCACCTGACCCTGAAACAGGAGGCCAAGGCAGGATGGGGTCAAGGTTTAATATTTGAAATGCAGACTATATACCAGATGAGGGATAAGGTTCATTCTGGGCCATCTAGGGAACACAACATTATTATGCTTGAAGGGAACTCACGGCAGATCACTTTAGCCTTAAAGGAATAGTTTGACTTATTTGCTTTCTTGCAGAGAGCTGAGAAGATCAATACCACCTTCATATCTGTCTGTTAAACATACAGCTACAAGCAAGCAGTCTTGTAAACATTAAATAACATCTTTTTTGTTACATTTCTTTAAAAGTCAACATGTCTATTTCACTTTTGGTTTTTGCACAGAGGTGTTGGACAGAGCCAAGCTAGCTGTTTTGCCCTGTTTCTGTACCTCATCGACAACTTTGTGTTTTGCAGACACAAGGATTTTGTTTTATGACTCTTTGCAAATAAAAGCAAGATGCCAAACTTTATGGGAGATTTCATTCACTTTCTGGCCAACTTTGTGTATTTATAATATTTTTTATTGAAGTAGCAGTTATGATCATAATAAACATTCACATGCCACATGCATATGGTGCGTACATCCATCATGGTTAACCATTACATGCATTCAGGAGTTACAGGTTGGTCTTTTGGAGTGAACATAAACAGTATTCTTTCATGCACTTTTGGCTGGTTATTGTTGAGAAGAGGAAGAGAAGCAGTGCAGCAGAGCACTGAGAGCAGGGGGAGGATGGGGGGAGGGGGAGGAGGTAGGGCAGAGGGCACTGAGGTCAGTGGTTCAGAGTACACTACCTGTATCAGTCTGTCTGCCAGAGCTGCACTCTCCTGCAGCGCAGCAAGAGGAGGAACGAGAGTGTGAAAAAGAACAGACGAAGAAAAAGTGAAAGACAGCGGGACACCAGGGAGGATAAAACACCACAAAATCCGGGAGAACGTTTGAGGGGAAGAAAGAGACGGGATCGCAGATTGAGGAGTCAGTCATTCAGAACACATGTAGAGATGTTTGTGAAGAAAAAAGAAAGAGGCAGAAGTGAGATCACTCAGACAAAAAAAGGATCAGAGAGGAAGAAAAGATTTAAAAACTGCAGCGTATCTTGATAGCAGAAAGCTGGAGCAAACACACAAATCTAAACCCACAGCATTATCTGATCAGAAGATGGAGATTGGTACGCTGCACAAACTGAATGTTTCGCCATAACGATGCAGCACGAAACAAATTGACTGCAACGTTTCTAAAACCAGGAAACAAGCCCATCTCTTACCTTCTCCAGCGTCTCAATCCTCTGCTTCAGCAGCCTGTTTTCTGTGCGTAACCTCTGAACACAGAGAGAGAGAAATACACAGTTAAATGGCTTATTCACTTTATTAACCCACTAACATGCAGAAATCGCATAAACAAAACATAAATTACACACATAAAGACACACACACCTTGATCTCAATTTGTTCCTCCATTTCTTTGTTCTTGATTGTGGTATATTCTTTCTCAAGTCTGATAAAAAAAAAAAAACAACAACAAAACAAAAAACACACAGGATTATGCACAGTTTTCTCAATATTTAAACATTAAAGAGCTTAATCTCTTGGTTGCTGTGCTACGTTGAGTGGTGGTGCCTTTGAATTAGGATGCTTAAAAGCACAAACTGGTGTAAGACATCAGCATTAGTCAAACAGAAATACAAATCCTACTGGGCTGTAGGGGGCCAGTCCAGCCCGAGTCTCGCTAGTGCTTAGTTGATTAATTAGCGCTCTTACTTCTTCATCCTCTTGGGGTTGTATTTAACCTGGTAGGCCCTGAGGATCAGCTTGTCCGGGCAGCTGTCAAACTGGTGGGGGATCACCTTCTGGAAATGCTGGCACACCCCAGGGGAAACACACACACACACAAGATTAGAGAGCTCAAGACTGACAAAGATGCTCATTCATATTTTATGAAGAAGCAGGCAGATTGAAGCAGAGCGGCTGAGGCCCAACGTCGGCCTTGTTGAGAAACAGCAGCTGCTGCGTTTTCAGAACTGGGATGGGTATATCCTGAGTTCTAATACGTTCTTTTTTTAAAATAACAAATGCCCAAATTATTCTGTTCCTGTTTCTTAACGTGATTTGCTGCTTTTCTTTCTGAATATCTTGAAATATTGGACTGTGATAGCTGCTTTTCAATATTTAGTGACATTTTTATCAACACAAGGCTTGTTCGGTTAATAAAGAGAATAACTAATATCAATCAATAATTAAAATAATAATTACAGGTAGTTACAGCTCTGTCTTATACTGCATCTCACCCCAATAGTGAGACAAAGGAGAAATGAGAAAAGCAGAATGAAAGAAATCAACAGTATGATAAAATGGCTGAGTTTTCTTTTAGTCTCTAATTAGTTAATTCTCTCCTCTGTGACTGTTAACACCAGCGCACAAACAGGAATGTGCCCTGGTTTCTGTTTCTGTTTTGAATGATTGTGATCGAGCACAGCAGATCTGTTCAGGAAGCTCGCGTGCAAAAGGGAAAGTGGGACGCTGGGGCCTTTGACTTGTGACTGAATCTGAACATGAAACTAATATCTGCGTCACAAAGCCGCAGCTGCTTACCTGCGACATGCCCTCCATGTCCAGCTGAATGAGGTCAGTCTGGTTGTACTGCAGGATGGCCAAGCCCACACGGAAGATAATCTCTAGGCCCTAGAGACAGATAATTTACTTTACTGTATGTCCTGAGATGCAATAACAAAATCCCTAAACACAACATATACATAAAAACAAAATCTAAATGTTTCCTACCTCATACATGAAAATATCAAAGATGCGCGTGGCGACAGGAAGTGGAAGGAAAGTAAGGAAAAGGGTGAGGAACCAGGAGGACGCATACATGGATGTGTGGAAACTCTGGGATCGAAAATGGACGTTCAGCTCTGGAAGTTGCTCCTGAGAATAACAAAACAAAAGAGCATGATTTTAAGCCTCAAATAGCTACAACATAGTGAAAAAAAGACATGAAAACACTAAGTGACCTTCTGGAAATATAAATGAGTGATTTACTGCCCCCCTGTGGATAAGTGTTAAACTGCAAAAGCCTTGTGTTTGTGTTCAGACTCCCGCTTCCTCTTTACCTGCAGCAGATACTCAAACTGGTAGATGCAGAGGCCCAGCTCGGCCATGCTGGGCTTGAACAGCTCCCTCAGACGGTACTCTTGCATCAGACGCACGAAAACACAAAACGCCTCTTCCTCGGGCATCTGGGAGGAGGTGAGAGGGGTGAGTAAAGTTCCCTCATTAGGTACAAATTAGACGTTGCTTATGTTGCACAGTTTATCATACAGTGACTCCCATATTTTACTGACGATCTCTAGAGACAGCTTAACTGCTCTGCAATTTTTCAAAAACGTGCTGCATAATTAAGTGTATTTGGTAGCAGTAATCTGAGAAATCTGGTGGGACTGATTACAGTGAACCTCAGACATGCTGCACTGAGACTTTAGGCGGAAAAAAACCCTCATTACAGATAATTTTCCTGAAATACTTGATCATTACCTGCATTAGCAGCAGACCAACGATGAATGCGCTGCCTTGGCAGTAGCCTACCTCTCGATCCACCAGAGAGTAAGCCTGAAAAACAAACACACATTACATTTGCCATGTGCCGTATTTATAGAAAGCAACAGTGATGACATCTGTAATTCTGACCAAACATTCGGACTGAGAAAGAGGATCAACGAGCCACCAGAGATCATTCATTTCCTGCACAGATGAGCAGGTACAGGAGTACTCGGCTGATGTGTGAACAGTCCACATGCTTGTTTCCATGGCTGTGAACAACAAACGTTTGCTTCCTTTCAGATTCGGCGCAAAATTGCATTAGGAAGTTAACACTCAGCCTTTCCAGTTCGTTGCATCTTTTTCTGGAAGACTGCAGTTAAACATTTTCAAAATGACACTCTCATTTGATTGTAGCTTTTTTTTGTGCTACACAGCTTTGGTCTTCTGTGCTGAGAGCATTTAAACAATTCTTCAACTGCAATTCCACTGAAATCATTGTTCAAATCATTCATTCATTCTTTAAGCAAAAACACCAAACATATGCTGCTTTTTCTTTTAATCACTTCAGTCCTCGGGACATATGATGGGCAATTTTTCAAATAATATAAGAAATAATCAACATACAATGGAGTCTTTAAGAGTGTTTTGTTTGTGTTGGTCAGGCATGTTAATGTGAACAAAGTTTTGTGTTTCATGTGATTCTGCTGATCAACAGTTGGGGGTGTTAAAGCACCAAGAAACAAAAGCAGCGACAGAAGGCTGCAACAATTTTTGGAAAAAAAAAACGACCTATCTTTGAGGGCATCATCTTTGACTTTATCAGATGGGACAGAGTTGACAGGAAATTGAGGAAAGGAAGCAGCACAAAAAGGGCCCTGGCAACACTGCCAGCATGTTGAACCCCGCTGAGGACAGTTGTTAATAATACTAACAACACACCGTCTCTGCATCCACTACAGGAGGAGCCTGCAACTGCCAAGTCACTCACAGCGTGAATGCACATCAAATAAGTTAACTTCACAACTCACCTTCATGACGTTGAAGAGGACTTCCTGGCCCAGGCTGTCTTGGCCTTTGAAGAACTCGTGCTCGGGATATGTGCGGGCGATGTCTCTGCGGATGAGCTTCTCGCAGGGGGATGACATCTTTAGCAGCTCGGAGTACTGGTTCTTCACCGGCATATCAGTGGCGTTGCCTAGCAGCTGCCAGACGATGGCCCGGAAATGATGAGGAATGCCCTTTCGGATCAACTCCTGGAGGGCAAATGGAGAGAAATGTTAAGGAGGTTTAATACCTTGCTTCTTTATGCTGTGAAGGATGCGTATTTAAGCATGTCTGAGCATCTCCTGAAGAGCAGATGATCAATTATTGGATGATAAATAGATATATTTAAAAGAACACTTTACTATCATATCATAGTTACAGCCACTGAGAACATTAAGAGGTATCATTCTTCTGCATTATTCTTCAGCCAAACTCTCATTTGTGTTTTGTGTTTAAAGGTTAAAGCCTGACTCATGTCCCTCGGTTTGTCTGCTCTCCTATTTTGCCCCGACTCATTTCGCTGTCCCTCCTCTCATCCATCTTCTCTTCCCCTGGGTTTTCGCTCTTCGTCACAGAGGACACAGAGAGACACAAAAACACTGAAGGGGCAGAGAAAGAGGATGCAGACGGAGGCTTGTTGGTGCTGCGCAACCGAAAGCAGTTTGGTGTAATCATTCTAAAACTACTGTATCGACTCATGGCAGATTCATGAAGGTCACGAAGGCTTTCTTCCCAAGAACAGTTCTGTCGTTAGCAAAAATAAACCCTCCAATGCTCCCAGGCAACACCGAGCCGCATGTTTCTGATGCACACAGCTGAAAAGGACACACACTGTGACCTTATGAATAAAAACAGAGCAGTTGCCATGATGGCCAACCAGCTTCTGCATAAATGGCACGATGAGTCAGGGATTTACGATCTTTCCATTTTGTTTGGTATAGCGACACCGCAAACTTCCTGTGAAATCTGTCCCACAAGATTTAAAAATAAAATGAGAAGGCTGATAATCTCCTTATTGATGCTCTCCTTTTTTTAATATTGCATGACTCATTCTTTAGGGGAAATGCTGCATGTGCCATCCTCATCTTTAATTTTCCACCTCCCCACCTTCAGGAGTTTGTCCTTCTTGCGTCTCCACTCTTCCCACTCGTTGACGATGCGGCCCCACAGGATCCAGGTGTCCTCCTCCAGGTGCGACAGGTTGGAGGAGGCCGAGGAGCTGGACACCAGCGAGGAGCCGCTGTTGCGCCGCGAACCGCTCATCGACCGCATGGACTTGGAATCGGCCTCCAGCAACCTGAGCGAAGAGGCAGTTTATGAGGACAGGAAGCTCAAATTACAATTGATTATTTCTGATGGAAAAAGGCTAAACGTCTACATGGCTTGGCATGTGTGCACAAGATGCATACATACTGGAGAGTGACATGGAAACTAAGATGGGCATTAGGCAGGCAGATGTGACACTGAGGCAGACTGTGACTTTGCGAGGATCAGTGCATCAGAAGCCTTGGGGCTTGTTACCTTAAACTACAGAATGACAAGTCAGGAGGGAGGGCGCTTTAACTGAGCTACGTGAGTCAAACTGATAGTGAGAATCAGTGAGATGATCTATCATCTATCATCTGAATCTTTCAAAGCAACCAACCTGTTTCAACCAAGCAAAATAATATTTTGCCTTTATAGGCACACAAAAAGTTGGATTGGCATTATAACAAAAAAGTACTGCAAATATGACAATAGCGTGTCTTTTTTTATAGATGATAATGCAGTTTACATCTAAAATACTGTAGAAAACAGCCCCTGTCTAATATACAGTACAACAAGTCCTTGTTTTAAATCAGGAAGCTGGAGTATCTCTGGGCCACATTTCTAACTTTTTTTATCCCTGTTCACCACATAACTATGTATCTTAATTTGAAGAGCTAGCCTAGACTGTAAAGGTCAGAAACTATAAACCTGAATTTCTCACAAATAATCACGAGTTAAAGGATGATTTTTGGTGAGCGTTAGATGAGAAAAATCAATACCGCTCTCATGTCTGTGCAGTATCCTGAAGCTGCAGTCAGCCGCTTATTAGCTTAACGAGGAAGTCACTGGTAAGATATAGTGCAAGATACATAAACATCTGTAAAACCACTACCTGTTTTTCTACACTTACATCTTCTCACTTAACCCTCAGCAAGGGAGCAAATAAAACACATTTTCATATTCCTTTAAATCTATTTATTTAGCTTTTTTCCTTGTAGTCCTCTGAGTCTGGTGCAAAAGGACAGCAGGAAGCAGAGATGATGTGATTAAAGAGACCGCTCTTTACCCCAGGGGTGTTAAGTTCAGTCCTCTTTGACCCGAATGTCTGATTCTTTTAAATCACTGAACTCCTCCGTCCTGTGCTGGATAAAGAATCATGCAGTATGCGGCTCCTCAACCTCGAAATATCAATGCCACCGCTTTGAGAGTGATTTTCCCTCTTTCGAGTTAATAACGTCTGATCAAAACGTGGTCACGTCAGGTGAACATGTGTACAGACACTTCCCACAGAGAATCTGGTGTGCTTAGTTGTGCGGGATTAAACCTTACCTAACGGAGAGATTAAGCCTTGAGTAGAGAAGTCACTTTATAAAAACACTGCTGTGAAACCAAGTGGTTACATTTTCATTATTATTATTATTATTTCATTTCATTATTCTCGAGGAAACGCACATACAGAGGCATGTTTTACTTTCATGTGACAATGAAAGTTTATTTGGTTTAGTGACTGAGGTTTTCTTCTGATGAAGACATACTGACGACAGGAAGTCAAACTTGTGAATTTTAAGGTAGCATTCTTCATAATTTCCCATTTCGTTCTAAGAGAAAATAAAATCTTCATATTGTCACAGACAAACATAAATGCATATGATATATTCTTATTCTCAGAAAACTCAGATCTTTTTAAACAGCTTTCTTTACTTCTCCCTCCCTCAGTACTAGGGGATAGCCCCCAAATCCCGGTGTAATGACCTGTACCTGGTTATTTGTATTTAACTGACTCTTCTCAATTTAATGCTATTAAAAAGACAACACTGATAAAAATGTCCACCTATTCAGTGTTTCCTAAAACACTAACCTACATACCTATTTCTTTATTATTACCCAGTGTATTTCTTGCAGATGTAGGGCATGTGCGTCTGTGATTCTAGGTTAAATTGACTTTGGCTCATGGTCATTTTACACAAATCCCTTTTCAACGTACTCTATGCATTCACACCTTGAATGTTTGATGGTTAGTTTGAGAGAAAAGTGAAAAAAATCTATATAGGCTATCTGTTTAATCCACTTCAGTTGCATAATTAATTTCTCTGCTATCCATCTGGGCTGAACACACTTCTTTATGTTACACTTTGATTCACTTTCAGCCTAACAAACATTAAAAAATCAGATATTTTTATGTGCTCTTGAAAATCAAGGATAGATTTGTTTAAAAGCTCCTGCATGGCCAGTGTAGGACAGACTTTCTTCCTCAGCTCAGCTTACGTCTGGGTGTTTGGCAACATTTGATTTATTTTTATCAAGGTAATTAACTGAGGACGATAATAACGGTGGTTGCTATGTCGGCACAGAAAAATGTTCTCTGTGTGGGATCACAACTCAAACACTTTAATGTTCCTTGTAAAACTGTAAGACTTCAGGATGATGAACGGCTGCCTAGTTGGCCGATGACCTGCAGCACTATCGTTATTTTGAAAACAGGCCCTAGAGATCTTATTTTTCTTTCCCCTATCACGAAGCTCTAATTATCTCCTATATTAGACCATGTCATCAATTATCTCCTGTTTTAATGCTGCCTTCAACCCTCATTATTTTCTGCACTTCAGCTTCTGCAGCCAAAGTCAAACTGTAAGTACACTATTAACTTGACCCATTTGCCCGTTCTTTCATCTGCATTCTTGTTTGATCAAGAGATCTTACTTCAAACATCAACTACCTGCAGTGCGAAGATTTTCCTTGTTCATTGTTGGTGCTTTGGTTAAATTATTCTCCTACAACTACACAGAGGTGACACAGCGATTACTTTTGTCACGACTAAGGTTCACTGAGTCTGTCTGGCCATCGTACAGCAGTTAGCATCCTCATGACTTGACTAATACTAAATAAAGTAGCACTGTCCTTGTATTGTAGTTTAGAACCAGTGAGTTGTAGCATTATAAACATAATCAGATCAGACTATGTGTACTTTTAAAACAGTAGAGTGTTTTTAGGATGTCGACTAACTGATATATTTTGCCAGCCTACAAATATTCTGTCAGAATTGTAGTTTTCAGTAATTGGTTGCTAGCGTTCAACTGTAATAACTGTTTTGTTTTCCCTCCAATGAAAATGAAGATGGCCGCTGATCTCACCTGTTTTGCTCCTCCAGTTTGGCCAGCAGCTCCAGTTCATCAGGACTCAGGTTCTCAGAGTCTGCTGGGGAGGCCGCTGGTGCTGACAGCACTGCATCATGGGAAGAGGAGTCCGGGCTGAGCACCGGGCTGCCCGTTGACGGGGGGTCTGGGTCCATGCCGGGAGGGGAAGAAGGGCACTCTAGCTGAGGGGGAGCCCCAGCAGAGCCCTCTCTCTCTGGGCTGCCGCTGGGAATAGACATGGTGGTGAGGATGAAGTTGGACAGGTGGAGCGGCGTGGGCGTGGAAAGAGGCTCGTCCAGGCTCAAAGCTGGTTGCCCTCCTCAATGAGGCTGTCTGTTGCCTGATTGGCCACCTGGCTGGCCACGGAGCCAATATGATCAGAGGTCTTCAAACCTGACAGGGACAGAAAAAGCTGGATTTAAACGACAGGCCGCAAATAATTAAAGTTGAAATGTCATTGTGAAAATACAGATCAATATAATCAATATAAAGGAATAAAGACCTCAAAGTTGTCCAAATGTACAAACACAGTAATCCTTTGCTTTTGTAGTTCAAAGTTAGGAGGACAGACAACAGACAAGACAGGTCATGCTTGGCTTAACAGAACATAAGTAATCTGGTCATACTGGTCCAATCCACACAGACGCCAATAATGTTTCTCCACACCCTGGCTCAAGTAACTGCTTTGAAGGAGTGGCTCTTAGTCACTGTAGTGACATCATCCTGACTGCGAACATCACGGCCCGTCACTGCAGACAGACTCTGTTAGCAGAGAGCCGTTTATATTCACACGGACGGCGGCTCTGTGATTCTCTCTGTGATCACGGAAACACTGCTGCTGACGTGACATATAAATAAACGGTTGTGATGTGCAGATTCGAGATGAAAGAACGGACCTGTCGGCGATGTTACACACGTAACAACCTTCAATGTTATTTAAGTAATATCACACAGTACGGCTTTCAGCAGGGCTCAGTCACGGACACACCTCCTGAGCGATTAGTGTGCATTAAAATAAATCAATCAGATCATAAATAAAATTGGATGAATAATTGAGCGAGTTCAGAGAGATGAGGCAGGTTATGAAGAGCTAAAGACACTGACTACAATCAGGAGAGTTTGGGGAGCTTTTAATTGTCTCCCTTCTCTTGTAAACCCCAAAGTGATTTCACACCAAGAAAAAATCTTGTGTAAAATTGATGCGATTGTACTGTTTGAGCTGATGGCATGGAGAATATATTCTCTGACTGGGAGTTTTATAAATGAGAATGTGTGTGTGTGTTGTTGTTGTTGTTGTTGTTCCTTCCAAGTTTAATTATTCTGATTATGGGACAGGATTTGTGTCTGGAGCACAACATTTAACTTCCTAATGTTAGACAGAACACCTAAGCCCCGCGCTTTGCTTCCCCCTCATCATATTCTTCTTTACAAATGCATGCAGAAGATAGAGAGCTGAAAAGCAGGGGACGGCGAAGACGCCTGTTTTCCTCTGGCATGTGTTAGGATTTCGCACATGGCAGAGAGGAAAACAAACATCCCAAAGCTTGGCTGTTGTGCTGCAAGTTCAATCGCTGAACTTAAACCAGTAAAGCAGTAAAAAGGACAAAGACTCTTCAACACGCACATACATACTATCATACACACACACTCTTCTTTCTCTGTTTCTCTCTCTCTCTCTGCTGCAGCGAGGAAAAAAAAAACGAGGCAGCTGTGGAGGAGTTGCAATTGGTCAGTGGAGAAAATGAGTCAAAAAGGCTGAACTGCTGTTCTGTAACATGGAGCAAAACTCTCCTGACTCTCCCTCCTCTGCATTATGGATGGTAGCTCTTTTACTGGGGAAGCCCTGTGGAAATGCCTTCTGGCCACAAACACACACACCTCTACACACACACCTCTACATACACACACACACACACACACACACACACAGTATAGCTGGTGACAGGCTAATAATAACTCTGTGATAGTACCTATAATACAATAAATATAGGGGCTATGCGCTTATGCTAAAGAGAGAAATGCCAGACAGAGAATACACAACATACACAAAGGCAGCAGTGTAGTTGTTGTCAGCATACAACACGAACAATACGGACAATTGATCATGAAATACCATATCAAACCGGCCACATATCAGAAAACTCAAAAACAATGCAATGTAGAATTGATGTCGGCCATGTAATTAACCATGAAGGTCGAGAGAGAGACATGCGGCGGCCTGTGCAATCGTTTATGAAGCATATGATGCAGATGTACGCCACAAAACAAGGAGAGCAGAAAAACAGCCCGCAGGAAAAGAGGAGAGAGGAGAGAGAGGGAGAGAGAGGCATAATAACAGTCTGAACAGGGAAAACACTACACCGGGAAGAGACAAGGACCACATTCATGCACAGAAACCAGCCCAATCAAAAGAGCCATTAACAAGCCAATGAGAATGATCACATTTGTTAAAGGGCTCAAAGGACAAACGTGAAATAACGTCCTTTTCATATCAAAGTGCTTCCCCCAACACAAGCTAGTGATAGAGGGGGTTTTTACTTTTTTAAGTTCATCTATAAAGTCAAGCTGAATTTACTTCAACAACTCCACTTCACTGACAGTGTTGTGCCTGCCTTTTCTTCTGAGATAATCTGAGAATTTTATACATCCCATTTAAAGAGTTTAATCAAAATGGATTTTTAAAATATAACAGCAAAAGGGTCACTATGAGGAGTGAGTGGAGAGCGAAGACAAGCAGACAAACCATGGTCAGCACACAGACTCCTTTTCTTTTGTTGTTCTTAATATTTGTCATCGTTGTTTCAGCTTATTCGCTGATTGTGGTATTGGCATATTAAATGATGTGTTTCATCTCTTAAAAGCCTCCAAATCTAGCCTCGGCTAGAAGTCCTATAAATGTTGCATCAGTTGCATTTCGTTTAGACGTAACGATGCCTTCATGCATCGTCCCTGCCAAATGAAATAATACATGAACTCAAACTCATCTGACAGATGGGTTCGCCTCAGGCAGCGCTGCATCTGCCTTGTCAGTCACAGATTTAATCCCAGCAGTGGGATTGAGCTGAGCTCTATTATTGATAAAATGTACGTACATCTAGACACCTGTAGATGTTTTCACCTTGATCTCAATCCTCAGAAGCCCATCAGTGAGTGGACAGCTGAGAGACAGAGACCATAATGTCGGTGAGACACTGTCTGACCAGCGACCTCACTCACTGCTGTTTCAGGACAAGAGTTTGAATCATCAAAATGTTATTGTGCTTAAAACAGTCACTCTACTCATGGAGCTTGTTGAAGGTGGTTCTACTAGTGCTGAGAGAGAGAGAGAGAGAGAGAGAGAGAGAGAGAGAGAGAGAGAGAGAGAGAGAGAGAGAGAGAGAGAGAGAGA
>JBAJHX010000051.1:10970238-10981467 GCA_037176925.1 Amniataba percoides
ACACACACACACACACACACACACACACACACACACACACACACACACACACACACACACACACACACACATACTGTAGAAGCAGACCATATTATATCACATATGACACATGACTCTGGGTGCCATTTGTCAAGGAAACTACTCAAGGCAACTATTTTTAGATTGTCACATCATGAAATATATTAGCAGGGTTATTTGATGGAAAGTAAACATTAGTGTTACGGCCCAGTGTCCCTGGGAATTAGGTCCATATTGGACATTTCTGCACCACACAATTTACGTCCATTGTTCAGTGCTACTGTGGAAAGTATTGTGAGCTTTATGTAGTGAGGCAGCATTGTAAGGACATACATAATACATATAATAGGACATAATCCCAACTAAGATGTTCACGTTGGATGTCAAAAAACATTCTGGGTTTTGTAGA
The DNA here is from genome assembly GCA_037176925.1 of Amniataba percoides. Taxonomy (NCBI): domain Eukaryota; kingdom Metazoa; phylum Chordata; class Actinopteri; order Centrarchiformes; family Terapontidae; genus Amniataba; species Amniataba percoides. The sequence continues at coordinate 10,970,666 of JBAJHX010000051.1, forward strand.
AATCTCCAGTGGTACTGTTGCCTGCCTACTGAGTTGAGTATAACATGAGGGTTTTTACTTTTGTGTATGTTTAAGTTTTATTTGTAAAGGATTTTTTTAAAGGTCTGACATTTCATCAGTTCACATAATAGTGAACTGATGGAATGTGGCAGAAAATGTGCAACAAAGGTCCCCAGCAAGAGCTTTCTAATTTTCATCACCATTATACTAAAACTGCATAAACCCAAAACATTTATTCATTTTCATTAACAACCATGAAGGACAGTTTGATCTTGAAATATGTGGGTTTATCCTTCAATTTTGAGCAGTGAAGTAAACTTCCAAGTAATTCTCCATGCTGAATTTGTATTTTCTTGTCATTCCCCATTCTGCCTTTCCTCAGCATAACTTCAGATGACATGTTGCCGTTGGCCCATCTGACCCGTGATGTCCGTGAATTACATCACAACACATCTCTTACCTCTAATGGCTAAGCTGGCATTGAGGGGAGAAAGTGTCATCCAGCTTGCAAAACAAACTGTTAGTTCAACTTAAAATCATGCCGGCTGCATTCGGTATTTGAAGTCAAACAATGACAGCCTAATCCACAGCGGAGCTGACAGTGACTGCATATAAATAGTGAAAATGGGATGTGGGCCGCAGAGCAATACAATAAATAAAGCTAAAAAGATACTGAGGTCGTCTTAATATTATATTTGATGTGACATTAAATACCCAGTGCAGCTTGATAAACCTGTGGTTCACAAAGTAGAAAACAAAAAATGAAAACAAAGTTGACAGAGATATGAGATGCACATCCATGAATGCTTGAGCGCACTCGCATCTTGCAAATGAGCAGACTGAAATATCAATGTGAACAAGAAAGGGGCTGAAATGAAGTATTAAAACATTTTTTTCAAGTAAGTACTACTGTATTTTATGAAAAGGTTTTTACTGGCAATTGTTACTGGCACACTTGCATCGCTCAGTTTCCAACAAAATCATACTGCATTGCACCCACTTGGCCTCAGTGAAGACAGACCCACCTCTTGAGCAGAGTTACATTTTATGCACCAGGTGATGCTCCCATCCCAGCCTAGCTGTGCCAAAGAGAAAACAAAATAAAGGAATAACCAAGGAGAGACATCCTGAGGCATCCTGGATCTCGACATCTTTCTGGGCAAGTCCTTCTCCATTAAAGTCGCCAACCTTCCGATAACATTTGGTGCCTCACTGGATGCTCCTGTTCTCCCCAGACATCTGTTAAAAAAAGAGGAAAAAGACATTTACAAGAGCAGGTGGCTGTCATGTGGCTTTATTTGTGCCAAAGAGCAAAAAAACAAGGAAAAATCTCACTGCAACAATCGGAACCTGCAGGAAAATTGGCCAACCACTGTCATCATCTTTCTGAAAGTCTAATGCCGTACTCACATTTACTCTATATGCTATAGACTACCAATTAAAGATAGTCAACACAGGACATCAACAATACAGTTTGTAATCGTGTGTCACTTTCATTGCTTTATCAAAGAAGAAGAATGACATAAGATGAGGGGAGACATTCATTTCATTTCGGACATTCAATACCTCACCACAACTGAGGATACTTTGTCTGTGTATCAATAACATTAAAGGACACGTTTACTGTTAAAGTGTTCGGTAACAATCACACAACTCAATAAACTGCCTGGCTGAAGTTAATGACGTTAATCATCTGTATTTTCTTTAGGAAGTTTTGATGGAGGAATCAATCTTCTCCTCTAAAAAAAACCCCACAAATGTCAAAACCCAGGTCAGTCATTAAAGACAATCCTCCCCCGGCAGAGTCAGTGTGATACAATAGCCTTTAACAGTGTCCTCCTCTCTGTTTGTGCAGAAAGGTGCTGAGCGCCATTGCTCGAGAACAGATGGGCCTGTTGATGCAAGAACCGGTCAGAGGACTGCCGGCATAGCGACATTATGATGAACTGAACGAGCTCTTGCAGTCTGTGAAATATGTTGCCATAGTTTTACCCAACATCTGGCTGCGTCTGGCTGAGCTCATCATCACCCAGACACACCACAAGGGAAACATCCCACTGCCAGAGCTCTTCAGGGAGATCTCTAAGCCTCTTGGACCTCTGCAAGCTGCTGCCACAGATTGTCATTGTGCCCTCCATAAAAGTATCTCGTGAGATGAGTGGAACGGTCGCCGAAAAAGAAGAGTCAGGTTGTCGAGAAACTTGTTGCTGATCTATGGGTAGAAATGGACTAAATAGAATTTTAAAAAGCGTTTTAATTGTCTCCCCAGTCATTTTCATAAATTCCTTTCCTAGTCTGAGAGTGTTGGTGGATCAGAGGTTTGTAACTTGGTCTAAACCAGGCACCTCCATCTATGTTGCCCTGCACTTACTCAATTTTACACACATGGATGAACAACATGCAGGTTAGCTCATTCTGACAATCTAGTCTCTCTTAGTGACTTTCCCCTACAACATTTCTTATGGGAGGGATTTTAAATGAACAATGCTGCTTATTTGTTAAAACTGTGTGGAGGCATCACAATGTGAATTTGTGTTACATAAAGTTGACTTGAGGTCGACCTGAGTATTCAGAGTTGTGACTTTTTTTTAGGGATCTGCTTATCTGACAGCGTGATACATTTTTGTGTAGCTAACTAACATCTGTGAAAGCTACATTTTAAACATTTTATTTACAGATCACTGATTGTTTTGTTTTGGTCTTATGAGATGTTGTGTTTGGGTCATGAAAAAGCATTTTGTGTATTCATTTGATTGTTTGAGAATATTGAAAGTGCAGTACTGCCAACTACTGGCCGGTTTTAGTTCAGCAGGTAGTGGTTGTCAATTTTGAATCAAAACTTTATCCAGGAAGTGAGAACAGTAAACTTTTTGCAGCTCATGTCTGTATCAGCCACATCAGCGGACTTTGTTCGAATTGCATCGTTGGTATGAATTATCGATTTGTGTGTGTACATTTGCTCTCATGTGCCAATATTTAGCAGTGTATTGATGTTGTATACTAATCGTAGGCACATAATTTTTGCATTACTAGCTCTCTGTTTTATTAGCCATTAGCCAGGCTATTGTTAGTACACTGTCTATGAATGGTCTATTTTGGATCTTTTTTCATATATAAGGCGCACCGGACTATAAACCGCATCACACACAGTAGGTATCACTCCGCGAGGCTCCTGACTACGGTGGCCGTAATGCTCCAACAATCCATCAAGCAGCACAGCTTACCAAAGTCGGACAAAAACATTTTTACCGATTTTTGAGCGCCGTGTACCACATAAAATTGGTTCGAGGTCAGTAAGCACAACCAGAATTCATACATTAGGCGCACCGGATTATAAAGCGCACTGTCGATTTTTGAGAAAATTTAAGGATTTTAAGTGCACCATATAGTCTGAAAAATATGGTAATACAGTTCTTCAGTATGCTGTGGATATTTGTTTAATGGTTTCCACATTTGTAAAAATGTAACGTGATTTGGTCATTATTTTATTGTTTTCCTTTTAGTTTCACCTTTGCTTCAGTAAGAATAAACATGGCAAAACCTATAAGGAGTCTTCATTGGAGTAAAGCGTTTAGCTGCCTGTCAACACATGCACCAGATGCATAAAGGACAGAACACTAATCTTTCTCTGAAATTTCTAAATAGTTTTAACCGAGGTTTTTTTTTTTTTTTTTTTCCAAATGTGTGCCCCTTAATTATTTGACAGTTTTCATTCACGTGGCCATCGTGCTTGGACATAAACATGTGTGTCTGTCTATACGCTCAGGACAGTGATGTATGTTACACGTCTACTCCTGTCATTTCCACCCCTCTGCAGCTCTCTGTCTCTCGCCTCCTGTTGAGTTTCTGGGACAGAGCAGAGTAATGGAAGAGAGAATGAATCCAGACACTGATGAGCTCCCCACTGGACTTAACAAAAACTAAACTAAACTGTAGGAAATCCCATTACTCTAGTGCCTGTGGGAAAGAAGTCCAATAATGTTCATTAGGATATCTGTTTTAAAAACTGTTGGAAGAAAAAAAAAAGGAGTGTTAATCCCCAGGGATGCTGAGTGGGATCGCCAATCTGACTATATATAGTTGAAAAAAAGACAGTTGTGTTTGTTTATGATTTTTTTTGCCTGCAATTTGATGGATAATTGGTTTGCCATTAATGATTGGTGCTCATTCGATCACCTTTCCTGCACTGTATTATTAATACATTGATATAATTACACTGTTGTATTATTAATAATGTATATATTATGTCACAAAGTTTATACATTTTAGATATAATTTGGCTCAATGGTTGTCTATGGATAACACTTTGTAACCTACATCATTGCATCAATAAGTTGGCTTCTGACCTCAATGCAAGTTTTCAGTTAAAACTGCATTACACTGCTACAACACAGTAACCTAACCAACCTTGTTTTGAACCGGTTAATGCCATAGTAACTTTTGTTTTTCTGAATATTGTACTTTTAGTTCAATATCTGAGGTGAGAGTTTTGGTGACTTCCGCAAAAAAGGGGATGTTCCAACTTTTTAGAAATGTATAAAGATAATGTGAACTGATCACAGCTGCAAATTTTTACAACTGTTTCCTGTAGGATAATCTAAAAGAGATGATGGAACAAACAAGGGAAGGGGTCACATGGGGTCAGTACTGCATGATGTGCATATATACATGTCATCTCCAAGATAAGAGACAGTCAAAGAGTTCTTCTTGTGCGTAATGATGGTGCTGTCTGTCTCTATGTGATTCTGCTTTGCGTGCCCCCTGCAGAATGAAACTCTACAGAGGGTAGTGTGTATGTGTGTGTGTGTGTGTGTGTGTGTGTGCGTGTATGTGTGTGTGCGTGTGCGCGTGTGATCAGAGTTTGAAGGCTGAACAGCATATCAGGATATGTTTCTGACTTAATCAGAGGGCTGCGTCCTGCAGAGAGACTCGCTGCTTCGTAGTGAACATCAGAGGCAGTTGCTGTGGCGATCTGTCACCATGGGGACAGGTTTCTGCTCTGGGGTTCTGTAATAATCCACCCTCCCCTTCTCCCCCTTCTCTGATTCTTATTCTCCCTCTCGTTCTTTCTCTGGAGTTCTGTAATGAAATTAATCTCTCTCTTCAGGATATGGGTCAGTCCGCCTCCATTTCTCCTTCAACCCCCCCCCACCCCAACCTCCCCAGCCCCTCTTTACAATCTGGCTGAGATGGACTGCTCCATCACTGTCACAAGGTGCCCAGATTGGGTGCCAAAGCCACTAATAAAGACAAGAAACACATTTCACTGCCTTATAAATACTTCTGCTCGGTCTCGCCTTTGCTGATGGATGTGTGGTTGGATGTGTCTTTGTGTGTGCATACTGTATATATACAGGATGTTTCTCAAGGTAATTTAGCCCCTGTATTTTCCCATCACCTTCAGGTTATTCTATTTCAGGTCTGAAAGAGTGTGAAAGGAAAAGAAAAAAATATCACAACTCAACCTCAGGCTCAAGTCAGAAATAACCATCACTTCCCTTAATTTCTATTAACCTTAAATAAATAGAGAGGGTAACGGTCTTTGATTGAAGACGTTCCTTTTCTCAACCTGGATGTTGTGGAGAGGCTGTGAGATGTTGTTTGGGATGCTAACCAGCATGCCCCCCCCCAGAGGTTACAGCAACATAAAAGACAGCACTGGCCTCCACAGACTGATAGAGCTTCTACTTATTAAAGATGTTGAAGTCTCTGAGCCTCTGAGGGAAAAAGAGCCGGCCTCTGTGTTTTCAGCCCACGCTAACCTTTCCTCCAGAGGTACTTTGTGGTATTTGTAGAAGTGAACCCTGACATCCTGCCCTGGATGGACACAGGGGTCCTGTGGAGGTCTGCTATCAACTCCTTTGTCTTGCTTGATGCTTGATCAGCAGCAGATAGTTCAGTCTGCACCACTCAACAAAGAACAAGGTCCGGACCTCTGGATTTCTCTTCCTGTTTTCCACTGGTACCCCCCCCACCACAGCAAAAGTCATCAGAAAACATCTGCAGGAGGCATGGCTCCATGTGGTTGGTGAAGTCAGAGGTTTAAAGAGTAAACAGGACGGGAAGAGTCCCCTGGGAGGCCCCCGTGTTGCTGATCACAGTTCCTGACAGGCAGGATTACAAGCTCTGGTCTACTGATCAGGAAATTTGTTAACCAGGAAAAAAAGCAAAGCAAGCAAACACCAAGATCTGCCTAAATACCATAATAAGAGACAACATGGCATTGCGGAAATTACATTCAAAAGCAAACCATACACATTTGCTGCTTTTTAGTTTGAGTCTAATATTGTAACATTTGAATATTTCTTTTGTGCTCTGAAGATGCAAAAAACACTGTTTCAAAAGGGAGAAACAAAGTCTCAAGAAATCAGAAGTCAGAAAGATAGAGTTTAGTTGTTGTTTTTGAAACATGATCTTCTTTTGTGTGATCAAATGTTTTACTTTTACTGACAACCAGTGACAAAAACACAAAATGAAAAACAACTGTGTGCACTATCATTGTCTAATAAGACAAATAATGGTAAAAGAAAGAGAAAAAAAGAAAAGGAAAACAGAGAGCAATGGATAAAAAGTCATCCCTCCAAAGAGACATCACCTTCCTTCCATGACCATCACTCCGAATCAGAGATCAGCAAAAGGAAGGACAATCGTAGGCAAACTGTCATTGCTTATCGGGACAGTGTTTATCTATTATATGTGGCAGTGGTAAACAAATACTGGCCAGTGGGACAAATCGGGCCCTCCAAAAAAAACCAAAAAACATTTGGACCCCCACTGATAGTTTTCACAGTTCACATCAAACCTTAAGCATATTTGCATTATTTTTCACAAATGCAGAGATAATGTAAATAGCAAGCTTCCATGACTCCCAGAAAACTTAACTTAGTAACACAAGATTACTAATCAATATCTGCATCTTTAACACAAATAGGTAAAAGTTGCACAGATGTGGTGTTCTGAGAACATTTCACTCAGGTGACAGTCCCAGTATTTTCATTAAACCATGAATAAAGCAGGTCACTGTTCATTTATAGGTTGCGTTGATCTCATCTCTTAATTATTTTCTGCCAAATAAGCTTTACGGTTACCTCATAGCTGCCCTTGATACAACACTAAATCAACACGTTTTAGTCTTTTTGTTCTCACAAGAAATAAAGCACTCTTTAGAAAACTAAAACTATTTTGGCCCTCCTTTGAACAACGTGTAAAAGAACTATCTTATGGTTGAACCTAATTATAGCAGTTCTAAGGTTCCCATTCATGCTCACTCAAACCCACTTTCAGTTTGTACAAATGAATGACGTCAAATTGTGTAAAACTAATATCAGAACCAATTTATGCTAATTCTAAATACACCAGATATATATAATATGACACATATTGCCAAATAAGACACTACTTGTACATTCTGCTCATATCATTTGGAAAAACCAAAGTAAAACAAAACAAAAATGATACTAAGTAATTACATATTTTTGTAATCCAGTCGTCCTGGCACACCTCAACCCATTTAAGTAAGTGAGTGAACCCAATAAATATCGCCGTTAAACAACTCTGCCTCTGACCTCTCCACAGCACCGTAATTGCAGGTCAAAAGGGTTTTGACTGGACAAATTACAAGTCAACCCCTATTTACTTGATTAGTTTCTCCCACATGGGCAGATTGCCACTTGGCTCTCTGAGGGTCCTGCTGCCGTGCTCCAAGTGATTACAGGAAATGGAGTTTGGTCACTCTTGAAAAAGAAGAATTTAATCAGCAAACCGAAATGAGATCACTAATTGTTGCGCTGTTTATCTAACAGAACAGCCGTAAGTGACACTTTTGTCTGATTGGACATCTGATTGGGCTAAAGAGTTGTTACATGAACTCATTATGATGCTGTTTGGGTTTATGTCATAACATGAAATCCCAAAATAAGCATCAGACTGCGCAGCGTGTCTGAGCAGTGGCAGTAAAACAGACAAAGCTCTTCATCAGCTAAAGTGCCTGCAACAGTGCCGCCGCCATTCGTGAAAGGTCTTAAAGCTGAAAAATACAACTCTGTAGACACTGAAATTATCACACATAAAGAAAGTATACTGTCTGACACTGTCTGCGACCCTGTTTGTAAATGCCCCAAGGCTGTGATTGGAAAGCAGAGCATGCGGACTGTGACAGGACACTGATGGTGCCGTACATCAGTTCTGTATAGGAGGCTTTCAAAGCTCTCCACACTCACACAGGTGTTTTATTGTAGCTGCGTACGCGTCTCCTCAGTTCACCAAGGTCACTAAACTCCATTTACCTAAAAGTGCCATAAAGGTGTGAGTTATCCTGCCCTAATAGCTGCCAACGGAGGAGGCACAAAGCTGGCAATCAAGCAGTCTGTACGCTCAGAAACAGTCGTCAGAAGAAGTCTAACCAACTAAAACAGGTGGAGAAAACTGTGCGGATGCAACTCTGTGCTGTGCAGCTTGTGAAGTTATTTCTGCAGGCAGATGATGATACTTACCACAGCGTCTTAGTCCCCATTGTGAAAGGGCTGATTTTGAAAATGTAAGAGTTCCCACAAACATGAGTGTTTTCTAGTGTTTTTTTTTTCTTTTTGTGCCTCCTAGTTCTCCAGAAATATGAGCGCGAGTCTGGAACATTTGTGACAGGGACTATCTGTCTGACTGTGGGCATATGTGTGCCTGAATGCATCAAAGAGGTTGAAGATACAATATACATTTTTGGGTTGGTTTTCATGAATAATTTTCACAGCAGTGCAGAAAATAAACTGAGCCAAAGGGAGACAGGCGGGGAGCAGCGAGAGAAAGGGGAGGCGGGAGTAAATAAATTATCAGGGAGGAAAAAAAGGTGAGCTATCATTTGTTTATAATATTCTTATGTCGAGTCAAAGCATGAAACTTCTTGGCTATTTGCTGTAAGATGTTCGTAAGATGTACGTGCAGTAGCAAGTAGGGAACCTTGTTGTCTGATCACACAAATACATTTACCATGTCAGCGTCGCCTTAGCAACATTCATGCCATGCAACCTGTTTTTGAGTTTTTGCTGCTGTCTGACTTTCAATAGGGAGAAAACATTATTGTGCACCTATATGCACTGATGGATTCATTGGTCACTGGTCTCGTTATACTGTTTCTTAAAGGTTCCTCAGCCTAGCTGTTCTGGGTTTGCCTCGAGTTTGTTCTTTTTTTTTTTTTTCTGCAGATGGGGTGCATTGAAAGCCTTTCAACCATATTCTGTTTCAAAGTAGATGCCTCAACAAGATGATAAGCAAAGGTCACAGAGAGTGCAAGACCAATGGAGTACAAGGAGAGTAAGACAAACAGTACACTTTACTGCCTTATGGTGAAAAAACAGCAATAACAAAAAAATTACAGCTCTAAACTTGATTAATTTTGTTTAAACTAATGTATGATTATTTGTATAATTCCCTTTATTTGTATTGTTCACACATGGAAACATGATCCTGTCAGTACTAAAAAAAACCCCACTACAAATTACTAACACAATCACACAATCAATTGTCATTGCTCTCTGCAAATACATGTTGGCCATGCTTTTTGGACCAAAAGACCTGAAGTAGAATTCCGATGGAACTTCACAGGCTTAAAATCTCTAATAACTTTGTGATAACTTATTCTATTCAGTCTATTCAACTGTGTGGTTTTTATGAGATTTTATTCTGTAGTGCTGTTCTCCTAACTCCTAACTCTCAAACTAAAGTAAACATTTTTAAATAAGGTTGTATGCATTGCAGTGCTGCCGTGTTGCATTGCATTACATCATACAGGTGTTATTTCTCTGCTCACTCAGTGTGTGCATGCAGGGTGGAGGTGTAATCAGCATGTAATACTCCAGTCCTCTAAATTGTCTCACCCTGACAGGTGCTAAATGCACACTTCTGATATCCTTTAACACTCGTTCACACAGTCTTTACCCTCTACTCTTTTGGCTGGCTAATGATATCACAACGGAGAGGTGCCGAGTAAATGACAAAGGGAAGCTATCCAACCCACCACAGACAGGAAAGTCTATTTTTACCACAGCGACCTGCTCCCTCTGGTTGCCAAGACAACCACTGTGCCATTGTTTAATCAGATTTATAGGGACAAATTTATACTGGCCCTGTAAAGACGCAGGTATGAATGGGGTCCAAAGAGGGTAAAGGAGATAAACAGCTTTCCATGCAACAACATAATGATGGCAAATTATTATTTTTTTTCTTTTGAACTATGCAGCTTTTCTTCTTATTTCTTCTTTATTCCTCCAGCAGGAAAATTTACTGTTAAGTCATGAAAAGTTCATGTTAACAATGAGTTTGTCACACTGTTGAACCTTTGAATTGCTTCTGCTCGATTAAAAAAAAGCATTAAGTGCTTTCAATTGTGATCACATCTGAAAGAATGTGGGTATTTGTGAGAGAAGTTTCTCCTGATTGAGTTGCACCGAATTGGTCCTGAGAGCAACAGAACAGTGGGAAAAAACCTCAAGCTCCATGAAAATAGCTGCAGCCCTGCAGTGTAACGTGGTTCAGGTTACTTCATGGCAGTTCCTCCCAGCTGGGGAGAGGCACCCTGCGTGGATCCACACCGGAGGAGGCATGTTGCTGAGTTCAGTGGAGAATTTCTTTTAGCAACACGTCCCCTGATTTAACCCTGCTTCCACCTTGCAATATGAGCACATGCAAGAAACAAACTAATCAGTCTTTCTGCCCCTGGTGTCCTGTTTTTATATGATGTTTAACCAGTTAACTGTCAAAACCCGCCGGCGGGTTTGTAGTAACATTCCATAACTTATTAAATCATATTTTAT
>JBAJHX010000051.1:10981567-11003472 GCA_037176925.1 Amniataba percoides
ATTAAATCATATTTTATCAATTTTCATTAGCATAAATTTATCACATAAAATCGCCCCGAGGGTTAAGTGGTTAACAATGCTTAGGTAAAGCTGAAATCCACTGTTTGACAAATGTGTAAATAGATAATAAAATGTAATAAGATAAAGCTTTTAGATTAAAATGAAACATATCATGTTACCATTAATCTTGATTATAGTACTTGGATGAGGGGAGGGGCCAACAAACAAACAAAAAAACACCCCTCAAAAACACAAAGCCAGGCTGGCTGTGTTTCTGTGTTTTTAGTCTCAATGTTAAACTGGACTAATATCTGCTGGCTGCAGGTGCATACTGGACAGACAAGCACATGAATACAACTAATTTTCTCATCAAACTTTTGACAAGAGCTACAGAGAAGTTAATGAAATGGTCACACACGGTCTGATGTCTGACGAGGGGCTTACTGAAGTAATTCACTACGTCTCTGCACTTACTGGAATATTACGCATCAACAAAATGCATAATACATGATTCGAAGACACCAATGCACAGTACCGTCAGAATTATGGTTCAATTCATTCTGTGCTGCCAAGATTATTTTTGGCTGCGTTGACAGTTTTGTGAGTTCTAATTCATCCTTCTAGAGACAAACAAGTGGAGGTAAAAAGGGGGAGAGCGAGAGAGGAATCAGTGTTATTTGATTTTTAGAGAGAAAGAGAAAGAGAGAGAGAGAGAGAGAGAGAGAGAGACTGTCATCAGTTTATGAGTCAGCATGTGGGTGGTGATATTGACTGGTGTTTCATTACCCTTGAATAGGCTATTGATCAGCCTGTTATGAAGCTTTGTGTACTTCTGTCACTACACAAACACACGTACACACTGCGCTGACAATGGGCTGCCTGTCAGCGTGATGATTGATTGGCAGGCTCTCTCTCTCTCTCTCTCTCTCTCTCTCTCTCTGTCACTCTGACACACACAGATGCCCACACGCAAACACACAATCAAACCGGCGAACAAGATTCCCTCCCATGCCAGCACTCTGCATTGCTCTCTCAAAAACACCCCCACACATATAAACACACGCACATACATACACACACACACACCAAAACACAATACCGTCAGTCTCTCTCATCTGTAGCCCCCCCCCATCACAATGCTATCTCTGCTCATTATGTCTCCTTTGTGTCCTTGCCCTACCGCCAAGAGCAACGGGGCCAGAGCTCCTATTGTTCCAGGCCCCGTCTATCAAGCCGCCGTGCCGGCTTATCAAAATGAACATTACCATAACACTGGACCCGCTGGCATCTCAGGCGCAAGAAAAAAAAAAAAAAAAAAGAGGAAATACCAAAGGTGAACTGAGCAAAGACCACAATATAGCTCAACATAATGGTGTCTTGACATTTCCAGAGCGACAGGTAATAGAAGGCTAATGGCTTTCTTGCTCTGCCAGTGTGTGTTTGGGCACTCTGGTTTACGCTTGTGTGCATACTGAGAAGTTTGAATATATGAGGACGTAAATGCACATACAGCTGTTTTGTCTAACGCCGTAGTGCTAGAACAGCGCTCTACAGTAGGACGAGTGAGCGGATAACACAAGGACGCTCGTTCCTGGGTTATAAGAGAGGAGGTGAGCGTTTGTTAAACCCAACAGAGGATAGTTTAGTCACTTTAACCAGCCACTGCAGTTGTGTCACTCTGTGTCTTCTGCACATTTGTTAACCTTCCCAAAACCCCAAAACACAAGTGTGAAGTGTAAGGAATGGATCAAACAGTGTGTGCATCTGCTTTAAGGGGGGGATAGTGAACAGTAGTGACAGTTGAGGATCATCATTGGAGCTGACATGGAGGAAGTTTGCAGTGGCTGATGAAATGAAAGACACAAGAGAGACACATTTATGACTGTGAGTGTGTTTGTCTGCTCGCCTGTCAGTCAGCGTGTGCTTTGTAAAATGATTCGCTCGCTTTAAAATATTCATTAGCCTATTCCCCTCCATGCAAATTTGATCTCCAGCACCAGGGTGTATGCAAAATCTCTTTCCATATCTCACACAATAACACACACACACACACATATTTACACACACTGCACAACAGTGGTCATCCTACTGAGAATTCAAAGTCACTTCCATCCAGCCGGGGACAGGACTGTGTGGTTATGCTTTGCTCTGTCTCTGCCTTGACACGCTCTCCCTCCTTCCCTCCCACCCTCTTTCTCTCTCTGTCTGTCTCTCTGTCTGTCTTTCTCTCTCTCTCTCAGTCTATCTCCTCCTGTCTGTGCTGCTTCATTGTTAGTCCCATTTACTCACAGCACTCGCCAAAAGACCCCGTCTCTCAGTATGAAGCTCTTAGTGCTGGCTTCACCTGTGAGGATTGGATGAAAGAGACCACTGCAGACGTGACTGATGTGGTGTGATGAGATGAACACCGTCATGACGGTTGACACAACCGCACAAACTGTATACAGGTATAACGTGAAAACAGATGAACATTTGAACCACAATGGACAAAAGTATGGAGCATGCTCAACCCTGTGTTGGTGAAATATTTTTGCACTTATACGTATTTATGCTTTTATTTAAACTTTTGAACAAAGTGATGTCCAATAATTTGTGTATTGCTTCTCACTGTCAGCCCGAAACACTGTAGCTCCAACACCAAGGAGCATGTGTGTATTATAATGCATCTGACATGTAACTTCCTAGACTAAATATCATTTATGCTATGTATGTATGCATGTATGTATGTACACTACAGGCCAAAAGTTTGGAAGTAACTTCTGTTTTGTTCACAATGGCTTTCTTAAAAAAACAGAATGAGTTTTATGTATTTTGGAATGTATTCACTGCATGATCAGACTTTGCTTTCATTGAAATGTACAATTTTCCTTTTAGGTATATACTGATGTTACCTAGACAAAAAGAAGAGGAAGGTGTTCTTCAAAAGATGGTCTCCAGACCTCTTTCCAACTGAGCTTGTGTGATTGTGATGATTTGGATTGGATGAACTTATGAAAGCTTGGAATGCAATTCCTGGCACATCCATTAAAAAACTTGTGGAACGAGTGCCTCAGATATGCCCTGCTGTTGTTAAAGCCAGAGGAGGTTACTTTGAAGAAAGAAAAGTCTAAGCAAGAAAAACTCAAATAGCTGATAATTAGAGTAAAACTGTCTTCTGATGAGTTACTCTTTATATAATAATCATGTTTTTTTTTTTTTTTGTTGCAAAGTATGCCAGTGAAACTTTTTTTGTACAAATTTGATCTTGCTTCCAAACTTTTGGCCTGTACTGTATGTATGTATTTATGCAAGTCCTCTGCAGTCCTTTATATTTTTACTTTGAGGTAACTTGCATAATTTAATTTATTCAATTGAAGCCAAATTCATCTGGGTATGGCTTTACAGCCCAAAATAAAGACATGCAGAGTCGTATGCACAGACGTGCAGCATGGACATATGCAAAAACATATGGAGGCAGACGTGCATGAAGGTAAGCTGACACACACAGATGCACGAGGAGACATCCACACATACAGAGGGAAACTAACAAAAGTGCATCTCTGTGTGGCAGCACAAATACATGCACATACTGTGGGTACAAACAGGTGCGGAGGTACAAAGGGACACACAAGGGCAAAGCATAACAATCCTCTTAAGCCTCCCCCTGTTGCCCTGAGCTGTGATCAGTATCCTCCAAAGTCTGTGGACACCACACACATGCAAGTGTCTCTCTCTCTCCTTGAAGACAGAACAATCACAGTGGAGGTCACACTCAAAATTTCAGGCTTTGTGGGTGCATAATAGCACAATTATGCATCCCTGCTTGTTGGCCAAAGTCACCAGATACATACATTTCCATATTCATGCCTGTTATTTCCAGTTAAAAAGGTCATCTGCTCAGCGGCTATTTGCATAGTAGAGGGGTACACAGGGAGGTAAGCCTTAGATGAGTCACAGGAAACGTGCCAGGGATGCCTCAGATGCCTGAAGTTTTTGTTATCCTCAAACTGTGTCTGTGCCAGCAAAACTGTAATGTTCTTAATTAGGAAATTCCTTCTAACACTTCTTTGCCATTAGTTTCAAATTACAAGTGTGGCTGCTATTTACAAAAAAACATGATATTATCTTATGTGGAGAATATTAGTAGTATCATTATCTGACTGACACTATTCTGATATTTCAAAGTTGTGTTACTGTTATCAGGACAGACAAAAATGGCATTTGTATGCATTCCTTTCATGTTTTTAATTTGCTCTTATATGAACTGATATCCGTTCCTAATACTTTGTTAAAACCTGACATTCTTGTTTTTGACAGCAGTAATTATGTTCTATTCAGTAATGATCTCTTGATTAAACCATCTGGAAAATCTAGAAGACGCCTCCCACATAGACCTCTGCAATGCTGGATTTGAATCTACTTGAGACGTGCTCAATCCATCCATATCAACTACACTGTGGCAAGCAAGCCTGTGCAAGAAGAAAGTATGCCACACATTTAAAGCCCATGGAAAGTTTCCTTTGTTTTTCACATAATCTATTTTAAAATATCACTTCTTTTGCTGTCTCTGCGAGCCCTTGAAAGTATGAACTAACATTCAAACTCCCTAATGGCTAATTTCATAACTTCAAGGATTAAGCCCAAGTAAAAGATAAGCAAAGAGTTATAATTACCTATCAGGAGACTGTGTTGTTTAGATCAATAATCACATTAATGACCCTGATTAGCATTTGCGGATTTAACTAATTATGCTGCTAGTAAAGATCTCACCAGAGTAATTGGACAGCTTCTGTCAGTTTCCGCATATAAATTATTGTTTGAATTTAAAAGCTTGCTTTAAGGGCACCAACACTTAATGTGGAACCCCCATTAGATAAACTGGAGTCGTGCAAGGCAACAAAACGAAATGTGAGGAGCAGATTTGCTTTAATTATGAGGTCCATCAACACAATCATCCAGATTCACGTCCACTCACGGTGCTATTTGTGCTTTAGTGTCCAAGATGTTTCACAGCCAGCAATGGAAGCTACTTACTGCATGATGTTCTCACAGCCAAGTTCAAAATCCACACCCCATTTAATCACTATAGTCATTATCCAAACTGAAGACTCACCCTGCCGGCCAAAACTCCAGTCTGCGCTCCATTAGTCGGGCACTGCCAGCCAGTCCAGATGGCTGTTGCCGGGCTCAGCCACCATGTGGCCAGCTTGGACTCATTGAGACAGAGTGGATCATTTCGCCATCCCTCTCTGCACACAATCCCCACATAAACACAATCTCTCACACACACACACACACACAAATGCGCTTCATACACAGGCATATGAGAACACGAATGCTGTGATGAAGACAAATGGCAGATTGTATCAGGGTCACTTGTGTTTAGAATCACAACTTTAAGTCCTGCATCCAAGTAGTGCTAGAGAGGCAATGTGCCACTGAATAATTCTTCAAAGTGTCATACGATGATATACGATAATGATATCATGTTATTATTTATGTTGTGTTAATATATCTTTGTATGTGGTCATTGTGGGCAAGGTTAGGCTTGGTGGTTAGAATAAACCTTGAAACCTTGCTGCTTTACAGTAACACAACCTGAATTCTTCCTTCACCACTTCGTTGAGATGACTGATGTGATTCTCCCTTTCCATCAGTAGAAGTTACAGGAACTACTATATGTTATGTAAAAGCTCTAAATGCAGAGAACACTTGCTACAATATACCTTAAAGTGTATATCAAGGAAGCCAATAGTCACCTTATGTCTTTATTCAACACTGGATGTTGGACAAGTTGCAAGTAAACTACCCACAAGCACAGAGGGTTATATTTAATTTGGTGACCCAGCTGGACCCGTTTGTTATGACTCGCTAACTGATTTAGGACCATCGGTCTTTTAACAAGTGTTCTTCAGTGAGCCCATGTGGTGTGAAACCACAGAGAGCTTAGTTGGAGGCTTTGTAAGCAATGAGGTAGATTAAAATGAGATCACAGGGAGCCATTTAAAGGATGATGAGTTGTGTCAGGAATATGGGCACTCCAAGAAATGTACTTAAAATGTGGAAATTACTGTGTCTATAACGTCTGCCCATTACAATTTTATTAGCTGACATTTTTGTAAAAAGTCTGAGGAGCGAGTGGAGAGGCAGGGGGAATGAACAGAGCTGATGATCACTCGTGAAATCTGCGGGGACGCGGTACTCTCTTTGGTTCAGTGAGCAACAATGGTGCCCAAACCGCTGCCATTTCGAAAGAAAACACTGCATTTGCTAGTACGATTGCAAACAACTGAACAGCATAAAAAGCAAATTGAAACTAAAACAAAGCACAAAATAGCCACAGACGTCTCAAACATGACCAGTTAGACATTATTCCCTGTAGCTGCATGTTCCAGCACTAAACCATATGAGATGATTCACACTGCTAGGCATTTGATTTGATCATGAGGGGATTTTTTTATGCACTGTGTGTGTGTGCGAGTGTGTGCATAGGCATGGATCTAATTAGGATTCAGGCAGTTAACGGGCAGAGGCCTGATGGTCTGTGATTGCCTGGGTCTAATGTGTAGCAGACTCTTGGGGAACATCCACCCTCATGTCTACACACACTTTGGAAGAAAACTGCGGTGGCAGAGAAGCATACACCTTTTTCTCTGCATCATGGTGCTTTATTCTTTTTCTCCCACTCACACTTTTTCTTTTTCTGTACTTTAATGTTACTTTTACATAAAAACATGCCAGCTTTCCATCTCTCTGTCTCTCTCTCTCTCACACACACACACACACACAAACACACAAGCAAACACACACACACACGCTCAATACGCCTAATGAATAATGGCTGAAGTGAGGGGCACACAGGTTATTCATTTACAAAGCACTTCCTCTGCTTGTATCTCCCTGTAGGTGCTTCACTCTCATGCTGAATGAATCCCAAGAGGGACAGAAAGGTAGAGATGGATAATTTATGCTTAGTATATTGTATGCTGCTTAGGAGTCCACTTAGGCACTCGCCTCCCTGCTCTCTCTCTCTCTCTCTTTCTGCTGGTCCACGCCGGAACTGCTGTCTGAACATCTCTGACTTAGTTTATTAAAGCTAGTCTTTCTTTTCAGTTTCTCCCAATGTACACTCCTACCCCAAAAACCCAGATTAAAATCCTGTATAGGCCACAAACACACACACAAATGTCTTTACAGTGTTAGTGTGTCTGCATTAAAGTCGTTGTTGTTTAATGTTGCGTTCTGTTGCCGTGGAGCAATTCGATTAGTGAGTCTGCTTCATGGCAGGAGTTCGTAAAGACATTCTGATGCCATCTGGTTTGGCCAGAGCCCTCCAGCTCCATCCCACAGTGCACTGCAGTGCACAGTGTAATATGCCTTATCTTCTAACTCAGAGCACATCCCACACAGGCGACATGGACCACAGCAGCAGAATTTGAGAAGGATTCTGAAGCCTTGGTCAAACCTGGAAAGTGCGCAGTGAAGTTCAGGTTTTGATTCTCCAGGTTTGGTATTTTGTCAGGAAAACGTCACATACATTTATAGTAGTAAGGCCGAGATAGTTTAGGTTCCCTCATCAGTCCTGACTGCGGTCACATTCAGAACTCAAGTGGTCTGAGCAAACTCTGTAATTCTGGTGTAATTAAGTTATCTGACTAAAGAGGGCACAAAAACGTCTTCATCATCAATGGCCTCAGGAACATCTTTATTTCCTCATCTGCTGTCATCAACGCAGAGACTCCGCTGCTCTGCACTGAACCTGACACCCAGTTGCTGCACCATTATGTTACTGTGACAGTAAGCTGATAAAAACAAACTCCTTCATCAGCGCGTCTGTATTTATTCATTGTAACAGTGAGACACTTGCCGTGAATAAAAAATGCAACACTCTCAGTAGTCTTTAGCGAAAACATGAGAAAACAGTACTTTTTTAAAATGATTTTTGACATTCTGGAAACAGAACATCATTAAAAACAAATAGTGAGAAGAATAGCAGGGAGTTGAGTGCTTAAGTGTGAATGAATTAGACACTGTGAAATATGAGTGGTGTCACCCAAAATGTGCATTTAAGGATTAAGGTAGCTGCATTATTTTCACATGAAAGTCTGTTTTGTGCTCCACATGGCTGACTGCTATCACAGACAGAAAACCAGATGCTTTGTCGCTCACAAAAGCCTCTGACAATCAGGATGTGAAGTGTTTACATGCAGGTTTGCTTAGAACAAAGACAGAAAATAAAACGGGTTAGTTGATGCGATCATCAGCGGGCACTGGAACTGAACAGAGGCGACAAAAACTGCGTCGGTTTGATTGACAAGTGACCTCTGGGAGGTAAATAAGCACTGCAGCAGCTAGAAGTTAGCACCGACATGACTGTGGGTAAACAAAGGATTTAAAGGATTATCAGCTTAAATGATGCAGCAGTGAAGTTTGCATAGAGGACGGGAAACACAGAGCTTGTTAGAAGACAATGAAGAAGCGGTCACAACTTCCACATCTGTTACAGAGATACATGAAAGCGTGGAAGGGTGATCAAAGTAAAGCAGCTTCAGGGGAAAATAATCACTGATTTTCTGCTAAAGACAAAAAAAAAAATTGCCAGTGCACTAAATACTGAACTTCAGTTCATTTGGATCACTGTGCTTTTTGATATAATGTACAGCCATATGGATAATGAGACACATCATTGTGAACGTTTCTGTAGGAGAAGACAATGCGTGCCTGTCCTTGTTGTCAGATTGTTTTCTCAGCTAAAAGCAATCCTGAAAAAAATGCTTCTTTGCTTCTTTTGTTCAACTCATTTGCTTTGTCTTTCTTCAACTCTGCCAGGGTAACATTACGTGCTACACACTCTCATACACACAAACACGCACAAACACTCATGCACTCACACACAAACACACACACACACACACAGAGTCTTTCCCTCCGCTGCGACCCTGCCTGCTGTGCCAATGTGTTGCTGTTCTAATTAAAGGCAAATTTCCATTGGGGCACGGCGACTGAGGTCATAACACCATCTGACAATAGACAATAGAACTCAGATGGTGTTGTAGCACCATCAGTATGCAAAATCGCGCAGTCCCAAAACACAAACACCTTTGCTTATTAATAATATTCCTGTGACTGAGATAGAGGGGGGCATTGTTTGAATCTTCATAAGGTGTTTATAAGTTCGGATAATTAATGTGAGTGTGTGTATGTATGCTTGAGTGTGTGCATGCATGCTTGAGTGTGTGCATGCTTGCATGGGTGTTTGGGTGGATCCGTGTGGTTGTCACTCTCATTAACATGCTTCTCCATTAGCGCAAGAACACATCCATTGTAGCTGCATGTGAACCAAGAAAAATAACATATGCACAGTGGTTTTCACAACAAAGCACCTAAACTGTCATAAGACAACTCAGCCAGCTGTAGCCTGAACAAAAGTACATGTTGATCACAATCAGGAGCGACAGGAAACGGCTCCATGAGGGAGGCAAAGACTTCAACAAATAAACAGCAAATTTCCATCCCCGTGTGAGTCTGTGCATGACAGTATGACTGAGTTTAATGTGGCATTTTACAAGTTGTGTGAGTAAAATACATGTGTCTGATTAGCCTAAATCATTAAGTGGGTCTGCACCAGGGACAGGCATCCCATCTCTAATGACTGCAGATGCACAGGATTTACTGTTTACTTGGAGATTACTCACTGTTTGAGCATGTCTCCGCCTGTGGCAAGACTGAGAAAAATTATGTCCATGGGTGAATAAGGAAGAGGTGGGACAGAGAAAATGTGTTTTCACACTGGATTTCAGTCAGTTCGATGTCAGTCTGCACACTGTGTTTTTTTTACCTTCTCCTACCTCAGAAACAATGCAACATAATGCAGTTTACATAAAGTTCAGGAGGAATATCAGGCTTGAAATTAATTTCTGATCACAGTATGGATACTGGCAGAGAATCTCTTCAGTACACATGTCCAGAAAATCTGCTGTCTGCCTGCTCTTGTTGTCAGGAAATGCAGCAAACATGCAACCACCCTGGCAGACAAACTACAGTGGAGGTCAACTTTGGGCCAAGGTATATGAACATAAAACCTGCTCAGTGCAACAAAAACAATTAAAACACACTTTCTTTGTCTCACTTATACAGCCTGCAGAATTACTAATTTTGCATGACAGATCCATTGCTAAAGCCAGGTCACTGTAGACAGGACATCATAGGATTCAAAGGCAGGCAGACAAGGCAAGACGCAAATGCAGGACACAAACTCCGGAGCGAGGGTGCAAGACGTTTTAATAACAACTAAAAAGTCCTTTCAAAAGGCGAAATCCAGAAAAAAAAACACAAGAACCAGGCAAAACTCCAAAGAAAGAAACAAGGCAAGAAACCAGAGGCACAGATACGTGGAACGTGACATGAACATGACTTGACAATCTGGCAACAAGACAGAGGAAGACACAGACTATATATACACATGAGGTAACAAGGAACAGGTGGACACAATCAGGGCGGGGCAGGCAATCAAACAGGTGGGAAACACACTGTGGCAGGAAGTAAAGGGACCTGAAACATGAGGGCGAGTAGATTTCAAAATAAAGCATGACACGCCAGAACAAGGAACCAGAAACATGACAAACATGGAACAAGACATAACTAAAACATGACAAATGTGAAAACTAGACATGACAAGACATAACTAAACAAAAAACCAACAGAACCAAGACAACATGAAACACTAGACAACCAGAAACAGACATGATGACCAGATATGGAACAGAACACAACAGGACAGTTAATAATTAGGTGGATCATCCTCAAGGTGAACTTGTAGTATAAAAGAGAGACATAATCCATTACTGAGGTAACATTTATTTACCTCCTTGCTGACCTGTTTTGATGTTTGCATTTCTTTGGCCCTATGGGTGTCTTTACACTGTATTGTATTTTGCATTTCTTTAAAGATGTCCCAAAGACACAAAACGTCGCCTCCTGCTTTTTTCTATGAGCTATATATCAAGACCCCCCCCCTGTTACTTTAGGACAGCGAGTAGGCAGACACAAACAATACTGTTCCACGCATATCATATGAGACAAGTGCACTGGTGCAAAATGACAGTTACCTGATGTTTCCACAGACTGTTTAACCCGTTTTAGATGCGATGGCCTGCTAACAAGCCGATACGATGTGCTGTGCAGCTTGTTACACAGCATAAAGCAACAAAGGGCTTCACAGCAGTCTTGCTTTCCAGAACGGGCTCTGTTCTCTGTCTGTCCTTTGTCCCAGTCTACCCATCTGTCTAACTGGCTGTCTCTCCACCAGCCCCTTTCTAAATGAATCCTATTGTTCGTGGTACGGCCGCTCCACAGTTTATGGTGTGGGATCGTAGTCATTTATAGCACTTCGGCTGTGCGTCACCCAAACTGGGGCGCTTTTCAACAGAGCTGCACGCAAATCAATCTGGTGGGGAGAAAACAGCAGAGGAGAGTTGCTAGAAGTGAAGTTTCCCTCCAAGGATCTCAGCTGTGCTCCTTAAGTGATTTATATTACGGAAGGATGATGATACAGTAATGATATGGGGCAAAAAGACTTTTGTTGCTCCATTTGACAACACCTTGCTGAAAACAGAGAGATAGCAGCACGAGGGAGAGTAAGTGGATACAAAACTGAGATCAAGAAGAAGCAATATTCTTCTTCTGATTTCTTATTCTGCTTTCTTTTTAACACTAGATAGTACCTTAGATGCATTCTGCACTTTCAGTCACTTTTTATCCTGAAACGTGCTCTATGGAGTTTTCTAGTAAGCAAAGGTTATATTTACTTTTAACGCAAGCAACGGGTGTATTCTTCAGATCTGGGAAACATGCAGGACACATTTCACTTTCTCAGTTCATCATGATGTCTTTGCCCGCGTCACAATCTGTTGATCAGAGGAATAACACAAACCCAATGGCAGAACTGTGTATTTCCTTGCTCACATGCTTAATGTGTCTTCATACACACATCATACAAACAAAACAGGGGCGTACTCTTGGAAACGTGGCTGCTTTGAAGAGAGCAGTGGCTCTATGTCTTTCTACATGGCTAAACTGATGGTACTCTACATTAGCCTGCAGTGTATTTTTTTCAAAGCAGCAACAATTTTCTGTTTTTTTCTGCACCTGATCATGTGTAAGACTGCACAGTTTGATAACTGACACGGGCAGCCCTGAAATAAGTTGTGTTTACAGAGCAAAGGAAAAACAAAAGGCTTTCCCTCACTCAGATTCTGGTGTGTTGACACTGGGCCACCTCGATTCAACATCAAAGCACCCCGCTAAGGCGCTGTGCAAAGTGCCCTTCCAGCGCTGAGTCAGCACTCGTTCTGTTAGTCGTGTTTAGGCAGGCTGTGACACTCCAGCACATCATATAAAATGCACTCATCTGACAGCGCCGACACGTCTTTGCATCCGTGCGGAGTCTCAGTCATGGCATACAAATAGTCAAGGACACACCCACCCACTGAACAGTGCACGTGCACATGCACGCACGGACACTTAAGCTGACACCACGCTTCGTGCTGAAATAGCAGGGCCGCTCAGATTTTAAATAAAGCACAGAAGTTTAGAGGACGAGCTGGGAATGTTGAGATGAAAATATAAAAAAATCCGCACCACATACACTGCATTTTGTTTTGCAAGACAAAGACACAGCCTTGAAAAGGTAGAGCGGTGACCCAGTTGCAGAGAATGTCTTAGTTTACAGTAGTTTTTATACACTGGAAGGCTTAGACTGTATACTGTGGATGTAGCTAGAACATTTAGAGTATACTTCAACCTCCGAGTCTCCAGGAGACCTTAAACAGACAGGAAGGAGCAGAGGGGAAGGCGAAGGGCGTTAGGGATAGATGGAGGACAATTCTGAGCTCAAGTGATTTTTCACACCTCACTGGCTTTTGTCCTTCCCATCATCAGGCTTCACTGCAGTTAAAAATCTTTTCTCAGCTTGAAAATGAACAGGAAGTCTGTGTGTGTGCGTGTGCGTATGTGAGATTGAGAGTGTGTCAAAGAGGAAAAAAAATCAACTATTTTTAGAGTTGTACAGGTCAGTGTGTATCCAACTGTCCATGTACGCTGAAACACAACTGCAGTAACACACTGTCCTGACCACCACACACACACATGCCCACACACAGAACTACACACACACTCGCTCATCCCTCACTCCCCCTCAATCAATCAATGGCGCACAGGTGATTGGGTCTCATCTCTATCGGTCCGGCTGTCTTTGTGATTTGCTCTAAGTGGACGTTCAGCCTTGGTAGCATCTGTGTTTACCTTGCTCGCTCACAGTGGACGGATCCGCCTCCCTCCACCTGTGGCCAGAGGTCTCTTTCCAAGGCGGAGAATGTAATCACTGTGGAGGCTGCAGCTCATGGTCAGACGAAGCCGCCGGGTGACACATGCTGTGTGTGTGTGTGTTGGTGTCTGAGGGCTGACATGGTTGAAATGATGTTCACAGAGCTTTTCATGAGGTTTTTGCTGTTGTACATAGCGTGAAATGTGGATAATCTCCTGTAGGAGGCCTGCTACGGGCTGCTGGGCACCACCACCTTTACTGCTACTAAACCAGGTGATGAAATTTCTGTAACATCAAGACTTTCAGTTTCACCCGCCTGAATATTAATCTGATCACTAATGGAGTATCTGTGAGGGGATATGAGTAAAGTCAGTAAGTCAATAAAGCAAAAGAGAAATCAGTATTTTCATTGTATTTTGTATATTATATCTTTATCAGCTGTGTCTCTGTACTAGTTGTCACTCTGACACTATCAGCATCAAGACTTTTATCAAATAGATAAGTAGGAGTTAAATTTGAGTAAGACGATGGTCAAATAGATGATTAGCCTGCATGTTGCACTCACTGGTTTGGAAGAGATCACTTTTAAGATTCAAGGCAGACGAGGAGCATTTCACAACAACAACTAAGCTCTCTCTTTTTCGTGCTGTAGCTGCTGCAAGCCTGAATTTCTCCCTGTAAGACAGAGACACCCACAGTTGCACTTTATCCCAGGGTGCAAACTTCAGCGGGAGTTTGGCTCCTTTTTATAAGACATAAGCTCTCCTGAAAACGCCAGTTGTGAAAATTTTACTCACTGGGTCTTTAAAATATTGACAGCATGCTATTTTTCCCACACGTTTCTATTTTTCTGTATCTTCATCATCATTAGGCTGAAATATGATCTGAGGCCATTAAATCTGAAATCTTTTGCACAGAGAATTGATTGTGCTCATCTGTATGCGAAGGGAACTTTTGTTCTTTTTTATCTATGTTCTGTTTTTGTGGCATGAAGGTAGTTACAACTTTCATTTCACTGTGCAACCCTGTGTTGTAAAATGATAAAACCACACAAACCTTACTCCAGCCTCGGTTATGAACCATTGTCAAAACGGTGGGGGAAAGGAAGGCTATAAAAGAAAAACTATAAAAGCGGTTATCTGCAGTGAAGAGCTTCTGTCTGAATGAAGGACAATTTGACAATTGAGGGGAATCAGAGAAGCAGTGGCAGCCTTGAGGGAGACACAAGAGCACCATCACACGCAGCTGAAAGCTCTCAGGAAGACAAATCTAAGGAAACCCTTATCCTTGCTGTTTTGTTCGCTACAGAGTGAATACAATTTGTTCTGTGTCCAAAGAGAGGAAGGTGCACTATGGCAGCTGTGTTAATGTTATTAAAGACCAACCTTTTTGTTTTTCAGTCATATGTTCTTTAGAGGGTTATTTCAGCTGTAGCTGCTAGCCTTATTTGTAAGATAAAAATACACTTTTAGTGGACCTTCTAAATAGGCCTATATAACTACTTACCTTTGGTCTCTTATGTCGTATTCCTTTAAAAGGGTTTGATGAGACTGAATGGAAACGAAAAACAAAAAGTTGCTGTACAATTAAAACAATGAAATGAAAGATGGCAAAATGCTGAAGGGGAGTGCTTAGTCGTGTTAAAACTCTGTGAGTTACCTCACTGCTCCCTCATCGTGTTACACGTAGTCAGCATTTGTTAATAAAAAAATATTGATCTGTGCACCTGGACATCTGCACAACCACTGAACCAAGTATTGCTTTTTCTTTTCATTTTTTCATTAGTGGTAACAGTGATAAAGAAGTCCTAATATGAGTGCCAAACACTGTGCACAGTGGCTGCCTTATGAAGGATAACTGGTTCACGACAATGGCCTTGAAACCCCCAGTGTATAAATGATCTTATTCAAGCACCACATCCAGTGTGCTAAAATCTTTTGCTGTCTTGGATGAATGTCATCTTGTGAGGGCAGCAAGGTGCAACTGCGCCTCGAGGCCTGTAACATAGCTCTTAGCTGCGCTGTGCCACAGGGAGCTTCCTTGAAGTGGCAGGCGTTTGCCTGGATCTCAGTGACTGTTCTGTTTCCACAGCTGTTACAGCAGAAAAACCTTTGCTGTAGCTGCTGGCCAACAATTTCACCTTCCCTGGAGCAGCAGAGGAGAGACAGGAGGTGGGCACTGGTGCAGCCAGCGTTGGTGATAGATGGCACTCTGACGCCCGCGTTCCCGCCAGAAAATTTCACCATTATTACCCATGTTATTTACAGCCATCACGTGTTCCCTGGGCCAATTCTGAATTGGAGATCATAGCTTCAGTAATGGCCAAATATGTGAGGATGGTGGTTAGCCACCCCAACCTTATTTTCCTGCACCTGTAAGGAGAAGAGGTTCAAACAAACTGCAGGGTGGAGAGGGTAACCGGTGTGAGGAAGCAGCAGTTTAGCTTTCTCAGCAAGTCTGTCTCCAGCTGAACACCACCACATGCTGTGCTGTTGAGGTTGTGACAGGATTTTTCATGATGTTCCAATTTAAGCCAATGCCGGTGTGTCAGAGGAGGACTTTGTTGATGTGTTTGTTGAATCATATGCTGCATTATTAACTGTGCCCCCTGCCGCGATCTCCTGGACTCTGAATGATGTGAAGAATGATTATTATATTTATTCATGGGCCTAACACAGAGATACTTACATTTTTGTACTGGGAGTATTATACAGTGTTTAGTTTGAAATAAACCAAACATATTCTTGTATTTGTGTCACTGTACAACATTATTGTCCTTTCAATAGATTCTGTCTGTCTTTGATGTTTGATCTTAAAACATGGAGGCACAGAGCGGAGTGGTGAGACGGTGCTTTATGAGCAATTTCCTTAACAAATCAGATTGCTGCTCTGAAAATGTATAAAATAAACAAATTTGCGTGTCCAGATTTAAGTGAGTTAAAACTCAGAGAAGAGGTTCCTTAATGTCCTTGGGAAAGTCACTGAGCATCAAGTTGCTCCCAGTATCTGAATGTCTCTGTGAGAGATAAACTGTTAAATGTAACTACAGAGAAAATAAGCCACAAGACCATCTTACCTGACAGACAAAATTAACGGGAATAATCTGCTGCTTATGTAATACTCTGATAAATATCAGTTGTATTTATTCTGTTTTTCTCTCATGAGAATAAGTTAAAGATAAAATGCCTGATTAATATTCAGTTGTCATGGTAAAATTTAATTTACATAAATAGTATGTTGAGATAAATAAGGTGATACAATGTATAAGTAATTTCTGGTTAAAATATGTGCCTTTAAAATATATATTTCATGGGTTTTGAATGTTTATTTAAAAAAAAACAAAAAACAAAGTTAAAGTACTTCTGATTACGTTTGAGAAGTCATGACCTGAATAATTACACTTCCGGGTGAACCTGAGCTGAGGAAGAGAGGGAAAAACGTGTTAATGGCGTAGAGCCGTGAGTTTTCATGTTTAATACATGATTTACTGTGAACTGTTCACGGACAAAGTATTTTATGTTGTGCTGTGGGAGTAGCTGTATTCAGGTTTGTTCCTGCAGACTTTACTTTACTTCTGTGAAAGTTTCATCATGAGCTCCAACCTAAAGCGCGCCAACCAAACAATGCAAGAACAAAGAACAAAAGCTAATATACTACACTAAGATTGAACAATTTAGACTGTAACAACACCAATACTCGGGTTTAGTTTAGTTTGTTTCATTTTATTTTATCTTGTCTGGTCTTATAAGGAAAAGGAGGATTGGTTGTGTTTGCATTTAATATCTTTAATACATTTCAAAAACCTCACATACTGTGTTGGTATTATTGAGTTGTGTTTTATTATTGATGTGTGAAAATCAGTAGTATTTAATAGTCACAGGTTAAAGTAATATCCCATCCGTCTCCTAACAGTTATTTATTTGTGAGATGTCTCTTTCACCATTTGACCTGTTGGAGAATAATTAAGATTTCATCTTACTGCATAAGGTGGGTTTCCTAATATACGATCCGACGGTGAAAACGGTTACACTTGGATACAGATTTACATTCAGTCTGTGTTTAACTAAAGGAGATGGTGCCTTTTGTTGAGGATTTCAAAACTGCTCTGAAATAAGTTCAAAGTTAGCATGTCAAGTAAGGTAAGGAAAAACTGTTATAAATCCAACACGGGCTTGACGAGGAAAAATACACAGTATAGCATCTAAAGAAGAAAAAAAGAAAATTCACTTAAAGCTGTGAGATTTTGCATGTGTCTGCCCAGAGGGAGCGACAGTCCTCAGACAAATGAGATGGTGCCAAGCATGTCAAAGACTGTGTAGTCAGTCAGGAATCTTGAGCAGAGGGGAAAATACACATTGGGATTACAGCCACTACTCTGAAAAGATCATCTAGGTGCAAATAAAGGGAATGTGGAGTTCAATGTTTCTTGTGTGGCATCAGCTCTGCAGACTTCTGATTATTTCCCGTCTCTGTCTCAGAAAGCTCCGGGGACAGCAGAGGGCTGGGAGCGACGCGACGCGAAGTGAATGTGAAGGATAATGTGATAGAAAATGAATTGTCTCGGGTGGTTGGCTTTGTCTGTCAGGAAGGGGCAGCATTCCAATATCGTTTTTCCACAACACCAGTCTGAAGCCAAAGTCCGCAAACAGAAGAAAGCTTTCCTCTCCAACCTTGCAAGATATAAATGTCATCACGGTGTGAAAGGGCATTTTGTGTGAATCAGCTCTGCTCTTTTTTTCCCCCTCCAAAATAATGAGTAAACTTAAACTTTAAACATTGCATTAAATCTGCTCAACACAGATTTGAAGTGAATGCCTCACAATGTTTCTTTTATGCAAATAACTTTCTACAATGTTAAACAACAAGGCAGAAAATGGGGCCTTTTGTTCCCTCAACAAGACCTGTCAGGCAGCTGCCTACACAGCTGCCAATCACTGACGGGCCATTTTCTGCAGTGATCTAAAAGCAAGTAATAAAGAAACTGCACCACCTCACAGCAAAACGCAATAACACATATTTTCCTTTGATCCGGTACTACAGTCCTCATACTAGGAGAGCTACTTGAGAGTTGAAATGTCAGTTGTGGAGGTAATAAATTGAGCTGCAAGCTGAAGTGGAGTACCTGATAGGCACGAGTTCTGATGCATAAACATGGAGTGTCTTTGTGAGATTTAAGAAATGCAGCTGTGCAGCATATCCCAAAGGGATGGTATTTAATATTTATGTTTCTCTAGTAACGTGAACAATCATACACGTGCGCCTGTATGCATTGGTGCTTGATTATTGGTGTTGTTGTTATTGTTGTTTATTTGCCTCAAACACTTAATGTATGGACTCGTAACAGTTGTGTCTGTGTGTTTGTGTTTAGCTAAGCGTAAGATTGAGAGCAGTCCCTCTCCAAAATGCAAAATTTTCAACTTGCATGGGTGCTTTTGGTGAATTTGTGTCTAATCGCGTCTTTCCATGCGTCATTCACCATGCTACCACTAAAAACTGGCTTCGTGTTCCGTTTGAAAATACATAAAGCAAAATTTCCATCATGTCAACTAAATTTCCCTCACAGCATGTGGCCTGAGAGTGAACAGACTTTTCCTCTTATAGCAGTGGTGCTATGAGCAGATTCTGTATTTAGGAGCACTCTCAGTTTCAGTTCAGAGCAGCGGAGCTGAAAGAAAGGACAGTATGTGCCCCCTCAGTTTGTTGATGATGGTGTCCGCTGTGGCGTCTGTCGGCTTTTGTGTCTCATGCAGACCCTGTACATACCATCCAGGGCCGTTCAACAGAAGGCCTTTTCACAAAAAAATGTCCGCGTGGCATTGACTGTGTCAAAGCTACTCATTAAGATGAGAGCTTTTTCTGCGGAAAGAGAGGACGCCACAGAGCACAGGGTTAACAAGAAGCATCTCTCTGGAAATGGAAACATGGCCTTTTCTTGTGTTACTGTTTGATATCCTTTATCCCAAGTCAACAAAGTGACCAGAGCCTGCTGAGCCCAGGAGTTGTCACCCGAAACCTTGAGAAGCGAGTTTAAAGGAGTGAAGGATTATCTGTAGCAGTACAGACACACAGAGATGCGAGTGAGATATCGCAAAGTGCTTCAGAAGGGAGCTTTCGTCCCCTCAGATACAGCCCTCCTCACCTTAAAGCAAAAGCTTCCACTCCCACAAAACCGTTGTGAGTCCTTTGAGATGTGAAAAAATACAAAGCACAGAGAGGGAAATCAGATGTGCGCTGACAGAGGTTGGAGCGGAGGAATGGATGATGTTGACGCACAGGATATGAACCTGCAGGTCAGGCTGCTGTTAGGAAATTCCCCTCTGATATGTCCACACTCTCAAAGATACTCTTTACACTGTGACAGTTGCTTTAGGTGAGAGATTTTTTTTTTCTTTAAGTCACTAGAGAGGCTGTCAGCACGGGCGTCTCCGCTGAGGAAACTCACTGCGTATAAAGTTTGTGATCAGATATGCAGAGGGGAGAACTTTTTGTTCGAAGCCATCAAAGACGTCATGTTGAAACAATATTCCAAACTATGCCAGCCACAGTCTACAAAGCATAAACAGATATTACAGCGACCATGTGTTTTAGGAGCCCCAATAAGAATAAATTTGCTAGTGCACAGCAACAGAGAGAAGCATCTTCCTGTTTCTTCAATATACAAAAATGGCATCTCGATTTATTTTTTTAATTTTTTTAAAATTTTTTTTAAGAAGTCACACTGGGCAGCAAGCATGCACAATGCAGGCTTGAGATATTTCACACTGAGAGAAAAAGCTATTGTTTTTTGCTTTATCAGGGGAAGGAAGAGAGGGAGGGTTGCAATACTGAAGTTCTCATTTTATGTAGAGGTATTAGAGATATCACTTTCTCATGTCTTGTTAAAATTTCCAAATAAAACGTATGACAAAAGACCAGGAAAAATTAATGATGCTTATTTTATCCTTGTTGCTAATACAAATGCACAGTTCGCATCTGTTGTAAAATAACAAATTCACATTCAAAGTGTCGATCTAAAAATGTTTCTGTGTGTAATTTGTGCACAATTTGCAGTCCACTGCAGCTACAGAGAGTGAAACTCACAAAAGCACAGAATGGTGTAGTATGATTTGAGCTTATATGTTGAGGCATTATTATTTTCCCACCATCTGCGTTGTTTGCTTGTGGTCACGTTGTACAGTTTTACGTTCAGTGTTGACATTTATTACAGGCATTTTAATGAAGAAAATGCTAATTCATAGCAGCCAGCTGTCCTCCTTTGTAGTGAAGCAGAAGGACTACAGGGAATATACTGTACAAATAAATAGCCTGCGGTTTTAATACATAAACTAGCTAATTAAACACTTGTGTTAATATCACCCACAATGAGTTTCATTAATGTTGGTATCAATTACAATGACTCTGTGCCTGAAGCAGCAGTGAGGCAGGGTCACCTCAAAAGAATGTAAAATGTCAACTTTGAATAAATGAAAATGAAGTGTTGTGAATAGCCCAGGGCCAGAATTTAGGCATCAAAAAGAAAGAACTTGAATCAATATAAATGTGACCTTGATACCGACACCAGTGGGCTGCAGAGATTTTCAGTTCAAATACAAACACTGGCACTTATGAGAGGAGAATCGATTTATAACCTGGTTATTGAAGTTTTGGGTCAACACGCTGGGGGGTTAGGGCCAAAACAAATTAGAATAAACTGATATTTTAATCATGAAAAAGGAGGTCAAATCTTTCATGCCATATGAACATTGTCCTCTGACATTGCTATTAGGACCGCATCTTACCAGGGCAGCACATTTCAGAACAACCCATCTGGCAAAATAAAGAGTTTAAGAAATTTAAAGTTGGACTTAAACATTTTGAGGAATATCCGCTTTCTTTAAAAAAGCTAGTTGAGGAGATTGATACCACTCTCAAGTCCATTTGTTGAAGGCATAATGAAGAGAATTTATTTGTTGCTGTCTGTAAAGCAGCATTCAAAGTCCAGCCCATCTTCCCTGTGATTCTAATACATACAACATTATGCCTTGTTTGTTTACTCTGTACAGAAACAAACATATAAAAATGATGATGATGATGAAATGATGATCTGATTTTAGAGAGTTATGTCTTGTAACTAAGCTAACTATTGTCTCCAAACGCTCCATATTCAAATACAGACATGAAAGGTCTTCTCATTAAACTCTTGAAAAAGAAAGCAAGAAAAAAAAAAAAGAAAAAAGAAAAAAAAGATGCAGATAATTACAGTAAGTCACTTGAGTAAAGACTTTTACCAGTTGACAGCTGGTAGGAGACAAGACACAAAACCTGGTTGCTGGTTAACTGTATGCTGTTTTATTATGATATCATATCTATATAGATATATAGATATATCATCTCTATAACTGAGAAATCACGTTGCTTTCTGGCAAACTGTTTCATCGACTAAAAAAACACAACTGCAGCTGCAAGGTGACTCCAAACAAATCACTGGAGAACTTTAACTAACGTTGACACAAACAATCTGACGCTGACCGTACATTGTCATTTGTTGGGAAGAGGGGGCGGAATTCGCTCTTGGGACAAAACTAATAGTGATAAAGTACTTGATTGTGAGTTTTAACAGAAC
>JBAJHX010000051.1:11014903-11042930 GCA_037176925.1 Amniataba percoides
ACACACACACACACACACACACACACACACACACACACACACACACACACACACACACACACACACACACACGTGTGATGATGCACAGATCATCATTTAATAGTTAATCAGAGAGTTGTGTATTGATTATACGGATAGCCTTCACTACTGTTGTGGTTCAACTGATTTGGCTTGAATAAAAAAAACCTTTTTGGGGTTTTTAAAACTAAAGTGACCCCTCCTGATGGCAAAAAATAATTTTGAAAAAGCATTAAGTTATAAAATGTAATGAACCATGACAAGCTGAGAAATAACAAAAACGGCTGTAAATCACCTGTTTTCACAGTGATAGAAGCCGTCTCAGTTTGCACAGGGAAGAATACAGAATAGCTGCACCTTTCTGGAACATGTAGTGAAAAGGAGGACAGAGGTGTCAAATATTTGGGACACCTGGACATGGAGCCATAAATTGGGACTGACCTGGACAAACCAGGACGTCTGGTCACTGCAGACCCGCTGAATGTCTCAAGGAAACTCTTCTCTTGAGACCAGAGTGAAAATATAGCATGGAAGGACCACAGCCAGGTGTTACCAGGTGTATGTCATCACTCATAAGAAGAAGGAATCAGGATCATATTCAGGACTCTTGTACTATTATTTATTTCTATATTTTCATTCTTTAATCTGTTGTCTTGGGTGAGTTTGTTTCATGTTTCTTCTTTGTCTCTATTCCTGCTAATATTTTTGAGCATTGTTTGTCAGGAGCAAGAGATTTAAGAATTTCATTGACAAAGATTGCGTGATGTTAATTGCTGTGCAATGGCAATAAATTCTTGAATCTTGAATCATATGCCTCTATTATCTGTAAATGGCGATTAACAAGGAATATGTCAAAATAATTGCATGGTTGCATGGTTTGTGCAGGATGTATTAACAATCACATAGAAAAGGGAATTGAAATCCATGTTTGTGTCTATGTTTATAGCGAATGGTTTTACTGTTAGATCTGGCAGAAAAAGGTCCTGCAGAGCATCGCAAGGACTCTGCTGAGAGAGCAAACCCCCGAATAAACATACCTGAACATGAACCTCAGTTAAATCAATGATCCGCAATGCCGTTACCATCAGGGTAGCAGCAGGATCAGTTTCACATCGTAATTCTCACGATGTTCACCTGCACAACCATGACTGGACATTATTTAAACAGCTGATCATTGTGATGCATGCTGTCAACAGCTGATGCCAATCGAGCTGTACGGGTGCATGACTTCAGGACTTTTTTGTTACAGAAGTTATTCTTTCTCTAGCTCTGTAACTGGGTGCCTTTTTAGCTTTACTAGTGAATTCTTGTGTTTCCCAGAATGCTTCTCGACAGCTTCCCGCAACAGGGGTATGTTTGTTCACAACCAAGAATCAGGACAACGTCATACCGGATGTTACTGAAGATAAAAACATGAAAAATTCACAAAAGTAAAAGCATATCGTTAATTATCAGCAAAATACTGCACGTGCAGCAGTTGAATCTGACAGCTTGGCTGTCGACTTCATGTGAAAAAGATTAAACATGCGTCCCTGCAGTTGAATGGATGGATGGAAATCCAGATGAATGTGAATGGTGGGAGGATTGAGACAGATGTTTGTAGGACAGGAAGAGAAGAAACACGGCAACCTAAAAACACTTTGATCCATTCTGATTTTTTTATTTTATGATTTTTTTTTCCATCATAAAGCCCAGAGGACCCTTTAAAAATCCAGTTGAGAGCTCCAAAAGCTTATTTATTGAAAAATAATCTTGTACCCTTTATCTTTGTCCTCTGTCCTCCTCCTCCTTTCTTTCTGCGACCAGAGATGATTGCATTGACCGATGTTGCCTCAGACTTGGGGTTCAGTCTGATAAATGACTCTGTCCATCATTGGAGGAGGGGAGAAAAATCGAGGGAGATAACCTGGTTGTCCATCATCCTTTGTCCAAGTGCAGAGAGGAGATTGGATATTGACCCGAGGTTGCCTTCTTCTAGCCAAGATATTTGAGGACTCTGTCATGGAATGACACTGGAGTCCCAACACAGAGTCTCTCTGCAGTCACGTGCTCCTTCACGTGTATGTTTTCCTACTTGAATCCTCATTTATGGGGAGATCCAAAATTTAATTGTTGTGTACCAAATCACTGTTCGGGATCTTGGGAATTAATGTGATGTTGGTATGCTGAGTGGTAGTGAAGACCTTATAATGACACCTGGTATCATAGGAGGCCTGTTGCAGGATGTTACATTACTGTTTTTTTATCTCCAGTTAAAGTAAACCAGCTTTTAGAACAACTACTGTCAAACAAAATCCTCTCTTACAACCTGGCAGACCTACTCTCAGCTCTTCAGATCCATGCAGCCTGTTCCTCATTATCCTACATTCACTGTTTTGTAGGGGAGATGCTTCTCTGCTCCATCAGGTAAACCCCCCCTCACTCCTCCTCCAACCCCCCCACCAATCTGTGTCTGATTCGTTAGCGTCTGTCCTTCATGTGTCCCGCCATTATAGACAGTCTCTGCACAGCGCCACCTGGCCGCGGCGGAAGTCCCTGCAGGGGCAAAGACGTCTGTATTTTGGGGAATGTCCCGCACAGCTGAAGAGGAGGGGCTCCCGCTGGAGGCCGCACTCCCGCCGCACCACCGAGAAGGCTGGAAGGATGTGGTTGATCTCAGAGTCTACCACCTCGCACTGCACTTCCAACCTGAGGGGTGAAAGAGATGAGCAGAGGTCTGTTTATAATCATAATTCATCTGGTTTAATGAGAGGGAAAATGTTCTTGACGCCTTCGTCAAAGGATAACTTATAAAAGTGTAAATATAAGTAATAAATGATATTTTTATCTGAGACGAGTGACAGGTAAGTGGAATTGGCACAACCTCAAAATAAACAGAAAGTGGAGACAGGAAAAGAGACATTTGATCACTTTCTTCACACTAAAGATGCCAATTTAGAAAGAGAAGCACAGAAATTTAGCGGAGAGGCGGCGAGGAAGTTAGAGAAACTGAGGCAGGTGCAAGACGTCAGTGTGAGAAAGATAACTTGTGTCAGAGAACAGACCTGAGCTGTGAGGAGACGTAACGGAACAGAAACAAAGGAGAGCGGCACAGTAAACCGAGACAGACAGGGGAAAAAAAAAAAAGTAAACACAAAAGATACTTGGAGGATGAAACGCGAGCAAAGAACGAGAGCTGCAAGCAGTCAGTAGGGGGATATTTGGAGGAAAGACTCAAACACCGGCGGGCTTTCAGTCTCAGAGCTCCAGTGAAGGCAGCGTCTGAAACTGAAGTTTCTGGTTCAACTGCCTGGAGCTGCTACAGTAAACTGAATAAATACCTGGTGAGATTCACCTGCTCTACGTGTCAACAAATATAAGAGAAGTTATCCATCCAGGCAATGTAGAAAAATACACAGTGGCTTCAGCTGCGATCGCTTTATGTAGATGAAGAGTAACCACTGGGAGCCTTTCAGATACAAAGTATTTTTTTTATATTTGCAGGGATGTTGGGTTGACTTGAATTTTTGGGTCTTTTCCTCTAATTTACTTTTTCAAATTCTGCTGAGACAAAGATGCCTGTGTAGCGAGTACACCTGTAAGAGAGAAGATTTGTGATGAGACGTCAAACCGTACTTGCCGTCATCATGATGTCTGTGGGCACATCCGGGGTCCAAAGACTGCGACTGAGGAATTCAAATCTTACTGCATCAAAAAGTCAACTTGATGCATCTGATGGTTCAGGAATCTCTCTCTAGGTAACTTGTCTGGGTAAAGATAGCTCACTTGTTGGGTCTAAATGTTCAGTCGGGTGGGCCCCATGTAACGCAGACAGACATTATTTTAGGTCGACTTACCCACGCAGGGCTTCCTTGGTGTTGATGAAGCGGAAGTGAGCCGGCTCACAGATGAAACCAGCCGAGTGGCACGCCTCCACGCAGGACTGGCCCTCTTGAGATACGAGCAGCCTGAGGGAGCTGAGGGGAGGCCAGGCGGGGGGAGCCGTCACGTTGGACGCCCAGCCAAGTGCTGTGGAGTTGGGCAGGGGCACAAACAGAGGTCCTGTAATCCTGCTGCCACCGGCAGACACCTGTCTGGAGAGGTTGGCTGGAATAAAGGGAGGCTCTGGGGCGCAAAAGTCCTGGAGATGAAAGACACAGTGGCATGAGTGTGCAAATCATGTTGAGGAATACCTAAGAATGGGACTTTTATCTGTTCTGTTTATAGGCAGAATAGTGATGCAACTGGACAAGAAAAGTACCTTCAAGGATAGATTCACATTGTCTTAAAATAATACTCAAATAACTCTAATGAGCTTTGAGCTACTTTTCTTGCTTGCAATCATTCCTCCTCAAGAGATCCATTCCCAATGCAAATACAGCGTAAGTGTTAGGGGACCAAATCCACTGTTAGTGTCACTGCTGGGGTCAAAGTGTAAGCTAACCATAACTCAGGAAACCAGATGACAGTGATATTATTGCTGGATTGTTTTTCTAGGTGTGGTTTCTGTGACAACATATAAGGCAGCAGAAAACAGCTCTGTGAGTTGTGCGACTGTCCTCTTGTTCTGTGTCGTGGAGCAGCAGCACTGAAAACAGTGGATGCTGCTTGCTGGCTGAAGGTGACAGCATTAATAAGTAATAATATGGTAATCCTGATATTTTGTATCAGTATGGGACACTTGTGGCACGGCAAGGAAACTTTTTTTTGTACAGCATGTTTCAACTACAAAGTTGTCCTATATTTCACACTAAATATAGCACAAACGCTCACCACCCTCGAGCACTGGTCTCTATACTAAATCTGGTGGTAAACAAGAATCTGCTTTCAGTCTGACATGCTTCTCTTTTGTCACCGTCAATGCTGTGTCCAAACCAGCTGCCAGTCAGGAATTATTAAAAAAGAAGAAAAAAAATCTTCCCCCCATATCCCATTCCTCCATCATCATCATACCGACACCTCTGCTCCTTCTCCTCACTCATCCCTCCTCATTAGTGTCGGTAGACCTTCTGCTTTAGAGCCTCAGGGCAGATATGTGGTTCGTAATGAGAGTTAGCGTGTGGATTAATCATGAGTCTACATATATGGAGAGCAGACACACTGACACACACTTACACACAAGCAGAGATACGCGATGTTCTGTGTGTTAAACGCATACGACGCTGAAATATTGAGCAGAGCTGGGAGTTTGAGAGCTGCTGAGAAGAGTGCATGCATGAGCGAGAGGGAGAATGAGTGGATGTCTGAATCTGCATTTTTTTTTTTTTTTTTGCACCTGCGCTCTGTGTGCATTGATCTTAACGTTGCACCGAACCTCACCTGATGCTGTATGTAGGAGTGCACCCTCTCCAGCATCCCCTCGCAGGTGTACTCATAAGGCAGATATGGCTCCACCTGAAAGTTCCACACAGAAGCACACGGCGCATCATTGTACACATATTAAAGTCAACTTTGCCTTTCTGTCACTTCATTGTTCACGCTAATTGCAATAAATTATCTCTTCTCCTCGTTAATTTCCGCAGATGAATGTTTCTATTGTGAGATTTCTGCAAGGTCTAATCACAGTGTGTCACTGCTTGGAAACTCATTAGGCTTTATTTGCATACCAATAGATCACCCCCACTGTGATGTGCGGTTCTATAACTAAAGCACAGTTTTGATTGGCCTAATTAGAGATTAGCTGGAATTTTATATATATATACACACACATATATAGTCTTTTGTGTTTCTCACTAATACCAACATGTTCAATACATGCAAGCCAACTGTCTGACTCAATGCTGGATGAATGCAAAGTGGCTGGAGCTGCAATGCGAGGATTAATAAAAACTGAATTAGCTAATTCGCTTTATATTGTGGGTGACCTAACTGGAAATCAGCCACAGGCTATAAAATTGTCACTTAAAGTTTCGATTAATTTAAAAAAAAGTTGTAAGAAATTGAAAGGCTTTTCCTGTCTAACAGCTAACAGCAGACTTCAGAGGGATCGAAGAGGCTTGTCTTCGCCCTAACGCAAAAGACCCACCTTCGTAAATGATACACGGCTCACTAAATTGCATTTCCAATCTGAAATCAAAGCAGTCTAATGTTCAGCCACGTGTGAAATCAGACTTGGCCCATTTCAAGTGAAAACCACTGAGAAGCAAGTATGCAGGGATGATGCAATTTAAAAAGTTATGCACACTGCAAATTTGATCAAAGCCTTATGTTAATCTACTTTGTAAGATGGAGCAGAAAGTAAACACATGGAAAGGAGGGACAGACAAACTCCCTGCGAAACAGTCTGACAGAGTTTTTTTTTTTTTTCTTAACCAGGCAAGGTGACTTGGAGCATGTTCTCATTTACAGGAGAGACCTTGGGGAAAAAGAAAGCTTTTTATGGGTTTTAAATAAAGCCAGCTGACAAAGTTCAAGTTACAAGAATGTAGCACAAAGCAGAAATATTCAATTTTTCTAAAATAACAAAAACAAAAACTTTAAACTACCAAACTTTGCCTCATGTGGGTTGCAAAGTAACCTTCACCGTCTATTAAGGCAAATACGAGGTTAAACGAGTAGAGCAAGGAATACTAAAGATCTTTGCAAAAGTCTTCCACTGAAACCAACTGATCAGAGTGATGGAGGGAGAAAGATTAAAGGACGGAAATAAAAAAAAACATACAGAGAGAGAAGTGGGCCAGACGGTAACAAAACCAAGGATGAGAAAGAAAGAAAGAGATGAAGAAAGGATTTATTGGAACATGAGGACTTGTCAGCCAGCCAGAGATTGCTTTGTCCTGCCTGAGTGAACACGGGCGTCTGCCACACACACACACACACACACACAGTGTGTAACTGAGTACATGTCTTGAAGTCAGTGCTTGTTATGTGCAGGTGAGGCTCTGTGTGCTAATGTGTCTCTCAAAATGTGGTTGTGCCTTTGGATAAATGCAAGGAGAAGAATATTATTTGACTGTGTGTGTGTATGTGTGTGTGTGTGTGTGTTTGCTGGGGCACTGTGCCTCCACTGAAGGGTGAAGGGGTCCATCAGCTCTCTCTCAGTGGTCTGACACTGCAGACAGAGCAGTCAGCCACTGCTGCTGAACTGTAGCTTGTCTGACAACACCGACAAGACGCCGAGATGAGAGCGATCGTACACACACACACTCACACACAAGCACACACACACACACACACACAGCCATAGATATCACCTTTCCTCTAATCTCTATGCACACTGCTTCTAATCTCCTAAAGGCACAAACTATTTCCGAATATTTAAAGGATCATGCAGCCAGCTGTCTTCCTGCTGCACATGATCCAGGCAGTTGAGACTGATGCATTGTGGGAGCGTTACTGTGGCTCAATTTTTTTCCCCAGTGAAATACATTATGGAATTGGCTAGATGGGTGAAATGAAAAGAAATAACATCAAAGCCACACTATGACTCATGTGATGACATTTGGCAACTGCACCATCTAAAATCTAATAATCTGCAATACCCATCTAAAAATAACTTTAAGAATACCTACTGGAGAGCCAAGGTGCTGGAAAGGTATCTCTTAACAGCTTTGTGACAAAAAGACACAAAATCCTTTCTGCAATATCCTCATCTGGGCGCAGTGCCTGAGATAATTAGTTCTTTACCCAATTAAAACCATAAGGTTTTGAGGAATAAGGGTAATGTGCTGTTATAAAAACTTTTCATCAAGCTTGCAGCGACAACAAGGAGTTGAGTTCTTTCCTGTAAGTTCATCACAAGTCCCTGATGGCAAAGTCAAGCGAAAAATATAAACACCAGCAAACGGAGGAAGGACATCTCTGTGCGATGACTGATTTGACCGAAGGTGAAGCTGAATGGACAGAAAAGGAATTCATTTTTCAATTTCGCAGTGTGTCAGACTACCTTGGTCCTCATGATTTCCCTGATGGCGGAGTCAAACTCCAGGGAGTTGTTGTAGTCCACCGTCATGACGTGAGGTCTGCCAATGTACTGCTCTGCATACGGGTGCTGGGAGGACACCTGAAAACACATGCAGGTCGCACAGCTGGAGCTACACTGTATGTCTGAAACAAACATGTCAGACAGCCTTAAAGGGTTGTTGTGGGGAGTTAGGTCATGTGTTTGTAACCTTTCCTGTCATGATGAAGATGCTATTAATTATTTTAGGTATTTAAACGTAATGCACGTCGTCAATGATCCCTTTACATAATATCCCTTTGCAAAATATATTAAAATGAAACCTGGAACATGTCTCGCATAGATAACATATAAACTATTTGTAGCATTTTTAAGATCTCCTGAGGTGTGTTGTTCCAGGAACGCCACGTTCCAGCCTCTTATCAAACACCAACATGTGCTGTCTGCACCTACAGTTTGTGCCAGGAACTGATGAATAAAGTTACTTGGCAACACGGCCGCTGGTGAAATCTGCAGTGGCCAAAATATTCTCAACTGTGTCTGACGCTGGGGAGTAACAGCGTAGTGGGAGAGTGTGTAATGGGCATACCTCTCTAGATGTGGGCTTCCCTCTGAAGAACTCGTGATTCAGTGAGCTGTGAGGTGGTTGAAACTTAGGCTGCAGGAAGATGCAGCCATTGGCTATCGCCTCTAGAGGGGCTGGACCTTCGTAGGGGAAGCCAAAGCCAATGAAGAGCTGGAAAAACAATCAGGGGTGTTGTTTTGTTATTATGATAATTAACTAATTACAACATATTTTTAGATAAGTTATTGCAGTGTGTTTCAGGTTAAATGTGAGGAGTGTAAGTGAGGAGTATAAGTGAGGAAGGCAGAAGTGAAGCTGTCGACGAAAGGTCTGTGTGCTCGCAGCATGAGACCAGCGGTGAGACCTCAGCAGTGTGTGTAGGTAATATTTTCTTCAGTCTCTTGCCTTGGCCTTGCGCAGCAGCTGCTGCAGCTCATGCTGGGGCAGCAGGCCGTGGTTCTTCACGAAGGCCGGGACCTCCGGAGGTCTCTGGGTCTCGTAGTACACTGTGCCGTGGACCTCCATGTACCTGTGGAGAATCTGCAGAAAACCTTCCTTACCCTGCTGGGAAAGGAGGAGAAAAAGATGGGTCGGTGAGATCGGGGGCGAAGGGTTAGGGGAGGAAGGTGTATGGAAAATGAGTGTGTCAAGAAAGAAAAGCTTAGGGAAGAATATGATTACAAAATTTGTGTCCAAGTACAGTTTGTTGTCTTTGAGTGAGCTTTCCAGGTGCATGGCTGCCAGTCTTTGGTGTCAGTGTCTTTGTACAGGTGTTTCCTATTGGTATTTTTCTGTTCAGAAAAGTGAACAAATACTACATTGAGAAAACGGTCAGATCTCTCATTCATACTGAAAAAAAATGCCCTGTGTGTGTGGATGTAGTGTATGTGCTTATGTATGTATTTAGAAGATACTTTAATATCTTCTAGAGGAGTATGTTTTTTTTCTAAGTTCAGAACAATAGTGAATCACTACAGAGTCAACCACACTTCAGAGAAAAAGAGGAGAAACTGACACAGCTGCAAGATGTCAGTGGTGAACAAGCATGTGAATTAATTCCTGAGCCGCTCACTAATGCTGCTGCTACTCCTGTTTTCTCACTATTTTTACTTATCAGATACACAATGGATATTGCACCTCTTTTCTTCTATTGTGAGTGAGGAATAAAACAGAACCTGAGAGACAGATTTGGATTTAAAAGTCTTGGTATTAAAGGTGAAAGACTGTTATTTATTCATGAAATCAAGTCGTCATTTATTGACATAAAAAAAAATTGAAAAGAAAAATAGAGCCTCATTGAACAGCTTTCAGCAGACAGACGTCTCCTTTACCAACTGACTTTGCTGAGGTGTGTGTCCATGTGTACATGGAGAGGAAGACAAGGTTGGGCACGATGATTGGGGGAACCAAAACCCGCCAGCATCTTTTAACAACCAAAACTGAATCATGTGAATGGAGCGTAACCCTGGGCCAGACTATTGACCGGCCGTGTGGTGTTAAGCAGATTACTGTATCCCCGTACTGTGGCGTGCCCCCCCCCGCAGCCGTAATTGGAGGCAGTAGCGATCGATAGCTTCCTCTGTGAGGATTTTCCCAGCCAATTAGGAGATTAGCTCAAGCGCTAAGTGCAGCAGACAACATGAATTAGCAGAAGGAGAAACAGAGGCGTGGAAGTGTGCAGATTCCATAACTTGCACTTAGAGCTCTCTTTCTCTCTTTCTCTCTCACTGGTAATAAGTATTGGCTGCATCAGTTTTTACCACTCACCTCATATCTTGTCATGTAAATTTTGTAAAGTTTTTTGCAGAACATCACTATGTTCAATTTGAATGACATCTCCAAAGGGTATGATAACTTCCCCCTCCCTAACATTGTCACCTTGTCAAGGTTTCCATTCTGCCACAAGTGTTGTTTACAAAGAATATCATCATGTTACATTGCAAAATTTATTTCCCTAAAATGACTGGCTGTCTAACCAGCGCCCGTGTCCTCTGAAAAAATGAAAGGATAAATAATCACTGTTATACATGAAACTCTCAGAAAGTGTCACCTGTCCCCTGTGAATGCTGCAGTGCATTAGAGAGCACTTGTGAATTTGTGATGAGCAGCTTCTCATAAATCACTTTTCCTGCATCCAACCCTGAAAACAGTTGTGTGTGTTCCCCCGTTAACAGCTCACAGTGAATTGTGCCTTTTGGCATATGCATAGGCGACAAGATGGACAAGACAGAAAGGTGTGGGGAAAGTAATAGACTCTTACCTGAAGCTAACGAGCATCCGGACGGTGCAGCACGCAGGAGAGGACGACAGAAAGAAAGACACAGAGAGAGATAAGAAAGTAAGATCAGATAAAAGTGTAGACAAAAATATAACAATGGAGAAAACAAAGAAGAGAGAGGACACAAAAATTACACTCTGCCTCTTCACCAGACTTCTGTAAGATTAGGGTATTGTACTTTTAGAAAGCCCCATCTCCTTTCTGTGCTCGTCTCCTTCGCAAGCAAAAACTATAGAAATCCAGAGAATTGCACAGACAGACGGTGGAAAGTAATGGCAGCAAACAACATCTTTATAATCACTGTAACAATGGAGACACAACTGTGCGCCTCTGCAGTGCGCAGTGGAACAAGCAGGCCGCTTTTGAGAGGAAGATTGCCTGTAAATTAAAGCTGTACAATTGTGTATATAGAGCTACATGAAGCTGAGCTGTAATGGTGCAAACAGCAGGGTGTGCAAAATCATGTCATTGGATTTTTCTGTTAACACTGCAGTCTATTGTAGTGTGTACTTTTGGGT
Organism: Amniataba percoides; assembly: GCA_037176925.1. Lineage (NCBI taxonomy): Eukaryota > Metazoa > Chordata > Actinopteri > Centrarchiformes > Terapontidae > Amniataba > Amniataba percoides. The sequence continues at coordinate 11,026,162 of JBAJHX010000051.1, forward strand.
GTATGTTTGTGTGTGTGTGTGTGTATGTAATTTTGCATGTGTCAATGCCGAAAGAGACTGCTGTGTGAAACACTAAAAGTAAATATAAATTTATATTTATCCCGTTGTATCTAAAAGAGCAAGATGAAGTAAAATCTCTCTATGTGCGTGCGTTTGTATGCATATGTGTTTTTTTTTATGTATACGCAAACTATGTACATCCATACATTATATATATGCTTTTGCAGGGCTGTATGCTGTACACATACAAGAATGAGAGCATGAACTTACGTCCGTGTGGACGTGATCATATACGTGTACAGTATATTTGCACACGGGCACATTAAAAAAGTATTCATCAGTCTTTACCTTCCACATGCTGGCCTCTTTCCCATAGACAACGGCCATGTTGTTGACTTTGTTCTGCTGGATGCTCCTCTTCTCCGTCTCATTCAGCTCCTCCGAGACGAAGCCCATGAATGAGTTGTCTGGTGTGTGAGCTGAAGGTGTGTGTTTTTATGTGAGATGTAAGGAAAAGCAAGGTAGTAGAAAAAAGAGAGAGAAGGAAAACAACACACAAAGAGAGAAAATGAAGTTTCATTGTGAGTGAGAGACAGGGAGGAAAGGCAGAGAAAGAGCACTACATCCTAGTTTGCTACAGTTCAATGGCTAAGTCAGTGCGATTACTGGCTCCTTAAGTATTATAAATAGTGATTGTCAAAAAGCCAGCTGCTGCTGGCTATGTGAGATGGCTCTGGCGGCACTAAGGTGTTCTGAAATGGCTTTCTAAGTATTGACTTAAAGTTTGCATCATCAAAACCAACTATACTCATGATTTTAGAATTATTTAGTGGAACTGAATCGTTTTCTGAGCCAAATATTAAGTGAATCCTCAGAGCTAATGCCAGTCTTTCTTTATTTGTAGGATACATTCTCATATATTGAATAAAATACGTAATAAATTATGGCTCCTGCCGCACTATGACAAATATGAAGGAGTTGATAATGGTTGAGTCAGTCATAATGGCTCGGGACAGTTTGAAACGTAGGCGTTTCACACTGTCCTGAGCGTATCGATGTTATAATGATCACGCTGCCGAGTGCCAGCGTTAGCCGTGACACTGAATAGAGACACTGGAGAGGAGAGTTAAGTAGTCGGCGTTTCAGTCAGGAGCAGTGAGAAGACAGCCAATCAGACATATTGTGTAGCATAAAACAGGAAAAGAAAAGAAAATCAAAGAAATAAAGAACAGATGCAGCTTGAAGGGACGCTAGAAGCTGTGGTGGTGCTGAAAATAGCTGCATTAGACACATTACTCCAAATTAATGTGAACAAGCAACCGGACCTGTCAAAGAAAGTGAACAGACTGAATTGGAGTCATTTTATCATTTTGAGAATGGCTGTCAAAACTGATGACAGATCAGTGTGTGTGTGTGTGAGAGAGAGAGAGACAGTTACGTTTTACCTTTCATGTCTGTAAGTCATAAAATACAAACGCTTGAAATGATTGAATGGTGTTGATCGAATGATGAAATAAGATATGAGAGCCTATTTATAATATGATGTGTACGTCATTTCGAGCAGTTCTGTAAAACAACCTATTTGCATTCTGACAGTAAGCGTAGTGTTTTACAGAAGTGAAAAGTCCATTAAACTGTGGGAGTGTTTTCGTCCTTACGGAACATGGTCATGTATTGCCTGGCGTTGAGGTTCCAGTAGCCCCAGTTGGTCCGGTAGCCGTGCAGCGTTGCATATTCCTCATGATTGTAAGCTGGCTCCGTCCCAAACGTGTCAATCACTCGAATATGACATCTGCAAAGACACAGCATGACCTCTTTAAAACAAACTCCTCCTTTTGCCTCCAGTGTACAAAACATATCAGAAACCCTTTGTCTATAAGCAGCATATAAAAACTCCATAACTCCAAAATGTAGAAACTCCATGATGTTATTACTCAACCGCTGACATTACTGATATGATGATTTATAATAACCTGCCGCCATGACATTCAGAAACTGTTTGTGAATGATTTGTACATGTGTATGAGGAGTTAATAAGTGCTTTATAACACAATTCAGTGTAAATTGTCAAACAGTTAACATCAGTAATGATATGTAATTTTAAAGTAATACTTTGTAATACTACTGTAGTAGTAGTAATCCTACTGCTTTAGATGCAAATGAGAAAAGCAAACATTTTATTTGAATTTGCATCACAGCATTTTGATTTATTTCTGAGTTTCATCTCCAGCTTTCACAAGAAGCTCGATGACAGACAACCACAAATAGCACAAAAAAGGTCACAATACTTACACAGCAGCACAGATAATAATAAAATCTAAAATATCTGCCAAAAAAAAGTTCTCAAGTTGTAAATGTTAAAAAATAAAAACAGAAACCAGTTGTTTTGCCTGCAAGTTGCCAGCTGCACTGTGGGAAAATCACTTCGAGGTTTAGAGGCTGGACTTGCGATCGGACGCTGATAAAGTTTCAAGGTAAGCGATTAGGAGCACAGCACTGCACCACTGAGGCTGTACATCAGCACGTATAACACTGTCATACAGACACACATGCACGTGCACACACACGCACATGAAGCTCACAATGTCTCGTCTGTACTACTGAGTGTGTTCAATCTGGCCTCTCTGTGAGCTCAGTGGGATTAACAAAAGCTAAAGGTGGCAGAGTTCACTTCTGCAGCTCTGTGACTCCTGCTAGGCAGATAACGTCTGTATGTGTATGTGTGTGTGAAAGGGTGTCTAGCAACAACTCTTCATTAAAAAGTCTCTTCACTGTTTCTTGGCATTCTCCTGGCCTTGTAGCTGTACGCTCTCTTATATTTACGTATCTCGAACAAGTCACATTCAGTTCATTGCCCTTTTACTGCGACCAGTTCCCCTCAACCTTGCATGTATTTTTCTGATCTGTTTGACAAACATGTTATTAGAGATAGATACAGAAATAGTGATTGTACATGTCAGGGTCAGGACAAACTAGTTACATTTTCTTTTGAATGATTATTAGACAATTATTTAAGTCATCCTCCGACTCCTTGGCACTGTGTAGAACTTGCCTTTGTTATTACATACTTCTGAACAGGCTGATATATTTTTGAATGGTCGCAAGATTGAACTATGCCACGCATTCAAACATTTGAGGGACGAGAACTCTAAAATGGAAACCTTTCAATATTTGAACCTAGCAAGACTCCAAAAAATTAGCCATCACCGTCACACGACTCCTGCCTTTCACATCACAACGGTTCCCTTGACAGCCTTCAGATCAAACAAGCGTGCGACCAACTCTGCGCTCGAATTCAACATGTCGTGTTGTTATTCTGCTTTATGGTCTATTGAAGCTGCTCACGGTGGAGAAATTGGTTTCCGCGTCTGCTCCGTGATGGATTTCTCGCTGTATACTTGTTGGACATTGGTGCACTTTGATTCTTATAAGTTGACAGCTACGAAAAATGTTTTATTGCACTTCTGTGTTATAGGTGCGCTGGAAATATCTGGATGAGATGAGATGTTTTCTACCTTTCGGGAACTTACTCTCCTAGTAATGCATTGCCAGTCTTGTGAATCGCCCACTTACGAACGAGATCAAAACTGCCGGCTCTTTAACCTTCACCGCTCACAATTTGATTTCCGAGACCAGAGTTTAGCTTTGCATTCAGGAGTTTTGCAGCAGGGTCCTTGGGTGATTGTTTATAAATTCTCAAAGCCATGATGCAGAAAAAAAAAATTCCTCTGGGGGCATTCCAGTCGTGTCAGAGACAAGGTGACACCCCAATCTTGTCTGCCACTTCTGAGATATTTCTGTCAATAACTGCGATGATATGTCTTGGAAAAGGGGCTTATAGAAACAGGCTTATCTGCCTGAGAGAGTAAAAAAAAAAATAAATAAAAAAATAACATGCATTTATCTGAGCAGGCTTGTTTTGAGGCACCGAGGATGAGATTCCTCGGAAAATTCTTGCGTGTCTATTTGTAAGGGTCACAGAGAGCCGACAATGAATTATTAATGACACACGTTAGTTTCACTTGTCTCTGCCCTGTCTCCTTCTCTCCAACCTGCAATATCGCATATCGCCAACTCTGAAATGGTGAAAATGTTTCTGCCCACAGATAAGAGGTCCCAGAGGGGAGGGGAAAAAAAAAAAAAAGAAGAAGTGGAAGAAGAGGGGATAAGCGGAGGAGTAGCTGAGCTGAATATCTATCGGGAGATCAGAGTACGGGGCTAATCTGGGTTAAACGGCTGCTCAGCAAGGCTCAACAGTCCTCCGGGGTGAGGGGGAATATGGCAGCGTGGTGTGTTGTCACCCACGGTTTCAGCTTTAGCGGCGGGGTGTGAGAAGAAACGGGACAACGGCAGACACTTTAAAACTTTTATTTGGCCCAGTGAGAAGCTCACCAACGTGACCATCCGACCATCCTGCGTGTCCAGCTATTTTTGACATGTGAAATGTGGGCGCACACGACGACGGTTATGCGTACGTAAACACAGTTACTTTCTGTGATGTGACAGCGAACAAACAGCATTTTCTTTCTGAAGAAGAATTTTCTGCTTTTTAATGCATCTTTGAATCTTTGTTATGATATGCTGGCATATCACAGACGTAATCAGCTTCCTTCAGCATGTTAGAATAGTTTTTAATACAAATGTGAGCACATTAATGATCCCCTGCACGCAGTGTTAACAAATGTACCATTGCAGTCAGTACATGCAGTCGATCGGTACACATATACATCTTTGCAGCAGATGTATGAGTCTGGCTCTGCTCTTTGACGGAGCGCTCAATGAATGTGAGCAGCAAAGGGGATTCTGCAGAGAGAACTAACCCCCTTTAATAAACATACATGAAAGGAATTCAGCACATAAGGAGGAGTTTGGGCTGGTGGATGGAGTCTTGGGTGGAAACAGCAGGCATGAGCAAGGGGAACAGTGAGGGGCTAAAATGGCCGCACTGTACACCTGTATGACTGGAACTGGACGACGGTAGTCTGCCGGAGGCCGAGCAGCTAATACATAAGCTGGTGACTGTAAAGCATAATTTCATCATTAGTCAAGCCCCACGATGTCGGCGAGTCAAAGGGGCTGATTGTGGACTTCACCAGGAGCTGAAGTCCAATTAAAGTCTACAGGAAGTCGATGTGGCGTGTGAATTGCTTGGACCTCACATGGACAACACAGACTGACACGCTGTTTAAAAAGCACAACGGAAACTTTACCATCTCAACATCTCACCATATTTCTTTTTCCACATACAATATTTAACCAACATTTGACTGTCTGCAATGTAGCATCTTACTGCACACTGTGCTTGTATAATTATGTATTTGACAGATAAAAATCGATTTAACTTGCATCCACTTGCATATAAGAAAAAGCTCAGCAACATACCTCAGGTTGTCCGTTTAGCAGCCCACTACTCATACGCATCAACACACAAAAACATACCTCCACTCCAAATAAAAATCTTTTCAGTCATTTTCAGTTGGCTCTTTGCGTGATTAAAATGGAACAATCCCAATTTTACAGCATTGTTTTTGCTCACTCCACATACGGGGAGACACACACACACACACACACACACACACACACATTTGCTGGCCAGTCAGCTGTCAGGGGTGGACTCGTTAAAAAAAAAAACGGGAAAAAAAACAGGTCACATCAGTACAGCAAACCTAACACAACGGTAATGTGAGAGATATTCCTCCACTTCCCGAGTGAAATCGTTGCGCTGCAGAGTTATCTGCTGATGCTGCCAGTTTACTGCTGTCAACTCAGAAGCCCCTGTCCTATTTCTTTCCTCGCTTCCATCTGTCTCCCTCTTTCTCTTGCGCGCTTGACTGTTGAGGAAAAAGCAGCTGCAGCCTTAAAAGACACATCATGATAAAGACCATCACACAGACTTTTATACACACTCTCTCACTCCTATGTCTTCTTCAATGACACCTTGATGTTATTGTGTTTTAAATGTTTCTGTTAACTGATTTGATTGATTTTACTGTGAAAAGTAATTAAGATGATACAACTATTTTACAGACCATGTATGAACAGTACACTAATACATAAACTTTTAACACTGCGCATCCTTTAACACACTATTTACAGTTTTTAATGAAAGGACATTTGATTATATCTGAGTCTCATTAGTAGTTGTGGTTGTACTCTCGACTGCCCTACAGTACTTCATCATAAGCTACAGAATTGTTGCAGCATGTCAGTGATGTATGTGTGGATAATTAGCTGTAACACTGTCATTGCACCTCAGCGTGTGTGGTACTCTTGGTGGTTATAAAGTGCCGTTCACGGGCAGGTTGAACTGTCATGTGAAGTAACACACTAGAGATAAAGAAGCGCTTAGCTCGTGCCACAGGCGGCTGTAAATTTTTCACGTTATGCAGTACCTTTATCTTAGTGATTCCTTTCTTTCAAAGTGCAGCGACGTATACACTACTCCCTCTTCCATCTATCATTCATCCTCAATTACTTTAGCAGATGCTGCGGCTTACTCACTGTGCTACTCCCATTAGCCCGCCTTAGTCTTTGTAAAGTAGAACTACTTGAGCATACTCTTGTCATCCTTGGGATCTGGAGTGATGGTGTCTTTTTTTTTTTTTTTTTTAATAATTCTTGTTTCAGTTGAAAGCCGGGTAGTGAAAAACCCTGATTAATACAAAGCTGGAAAGACGCCCAAGCACATGTGAAGGATTATGGACATTCATTATATCAGAAGAGCTGTTAAGAAGAGCTAGTGTGAGTGCTAGAGCATACAAAGGTTGTGACCATAATTCATAAATGACATACAAATTAAATGAAATCTTTTGAAACTAAATAGTCTAAATCAGAAGTCTCATCGGGTTTTCTGTAATTTTCCACAAAAAATAACTTGCTGGATGTACACGTTCATGTGACAGTACAATTTTAACACAAAAGTCAACTCATTTATTGTTGCATGTGGCAGCAGGTAGGATCCTCAAGACATCAGTGACTGTTGTTAAGAATCATTTTCTCACCTTCAGTATTCTTAATGAGTAAAAGCGAGTTTGAGCAGGATGAACGCCAACATATTCACCTCTTCTGGCAGCTTAAATTAAGCTAATGAACCTTATTAGTGAAGCATCCCCAAAGACTCAGCCGGCTCAGGGGAAGTAAAGGCTCTTGTAGCTTCTTACTGAGGATTTTTTTTTGTTTGTTTTCTCGCAGGCCTTCCTCTGGATATATTTCTCTGATCCGCCTCTATCAGAGCAGTAAATTCGGCGCGCAGAGGAAATCAATATGCTCGTCCTATTATCTGATTGAGTGCGTGTGATTTAAGACTATCTCGTATCGGCTTGCAGCATCTTTAGTGACAACGCAGGTGCACACCCTCGCACATACACACACACACACACACACGCTTGACGGGACGGCACTGTGTTGTCCAGGCATAATAAATGAATGTGGATGTCGGTGGGAACATAAAACAAAAGTAATTAAAGGGAGTTGAAGGGCCCCAAAGCTCAGAGCAGTTGATTAATGATTCCTTTGAACGCTCAGGGCTCAACTAGACTAGTTTCACCTGATGATGAGAGAAAGAGGGAGGGAGAGGTAGGGAGAGGTGAAAAGGTATGTCTTTGACCTGTCCTAAAACTCTGGGGGCTACTAGAATTTTTGGGATTAAGATAAATGGATGAGGAGGTAAACGCCTCATAGGAGACAGGAAATAGCTAAGGAAGTGTAGATAACTTTAGATGACTACAAATTATTGGAATATGCTGCACATCACACACCTGAATGTCAAATTGTGTGAATTTATTTAAAAAGCTAGCAACGTGTGAACAAATCCGCACACGGACTCTCGACTCCACAATGAACCGGATATCGCTCCTCTTCGTACGTTTGAAACCGCTGAACCGCGTCCTCTCGTGAAAGTGAAGATAGATGTTCCTCTTTCCGTCCGTGCTGCTGAAACATTCAGATAATTCCTTCACGGCGCGCCTCTGATGCGGACAAAAAGACCGCTTCGTGCAAACGCTAAAAGCCGCATTCTGTTAGGGAAAGCAGAAATCAAGACTCCGCGCGGTAATGACGGTGCGGAGAGCCGCTGACCTCAGCAAGCAATTAGGTGCAGACTGCTGGCTGAGTGGCATCTTGTCTGAAGATATTGTGGGATTTCGTGCGTGTGTGTGTGAACGAACATGATGAGCGGGAGAGAGACAAAATTGCGAGAGAGGGAGAGACAGCGAAACAGGTTGTGTGCTGGGAAAACAGCTCCCCAGCCCACCAGTAATGCATTTCTCTCTCTCTCATAATTGGATTTTAAAAATAAATGGAGCGGTCCCTTATATGTGGTTTCAGTTTGAGACACCTTCCGTTCCTCGGGTTTTCTCCGTTCCCTCTCCACACACCTTCGCCGTTTTATCGCTTTTTAAAAAAATTTTTTTTTACTCTTTCCTCTCTCTGTTTCACTTTCATTTGGCCTCCCGCTCACATTCAGCCTCTCCTGTGTTACCTTTCATTCTTGCTTTTTTTTTAATGCCGGAGCAAGGATAAGGAAAGCAAAATGTCAATTGCTGCCGTCGCATGGGGGGGTAGACAAAGAGGCCAATTTATTGGACGAGGAAAGATGAGAGTGGGACAGAGGGGGGCGGCTCCAAGCTGGTTTTAAGGGGCTGGAGATGACAAGTCTCAAGGTAGACTTTCAATTTTATGTGTTTCTACACAGTAGACCTCAGAAGACGATATGGGCTTGTATTGCTGCAGGGTTGTGTGGATGATATTTTTCTTTCTTTTCATTTTTTTTCTTTCCAAATGCACTGTGGCACTTTAAATTCTTGTTTTGGGTATTACTTTACTTTGTTGCCTCTGTCTCATGACTATCATGGCCTAGTTTCTAAGTTGCTGCATCTTTGTAGCAATGCCAAAAGCCATTAAACACACTTTTCTAACAGCACAAAAAAAAAAACAACAACTCTCAGTCTGTTTCTTTTTAACGTCTCACTAATCTTTCTTCTTTCTCATGAGGCAGATGTCTTCCATTTTTTCCCCCCTGTCTTCCTGTGTCTTCTGCTGTCGGTGTTTAATCACCACCCTCCTGTTGACAGTGAGCCTCTGAGCACATTAAAACAACAGCAATAATAAGCTGTGGAAACACGGTTTGATTGGAGATCGATGCACATCTATAGTGACATTTATGTGTGTGTGTCTGTGTGTGTATGGAGCTGTGTATTAACGTGCATGCGTGTTGCATCGTCAGTATCTCGTATGCTTCCAATCTTGTGCTACATGCAATGTTTATCTCGTTCTTGGTGTGTAGAACAATGGTCCATGACAGGTGGCGATGAGCCCCTTTTTTTCCCCACAACATGTAAAATGATGTGTTTGACACAATGTGCACTTGTTTTCCAAATGTAGTGTATCTATGCAGTGTCTTTGCATGAGTGTGTTTGTCTGATAGGGAGAGTGTGTGAATTTAACAAGCTGAATGAGTTATGATCAGACAACTGGACAGAGACGTGTACACCTTATTACCAGCAATAATTAATCCATAAACACAGGCAATAAAGCTACCTGTCTGCTTGGAAAATCGCTGACACACACACACACACACACACACACACACACACACACACACACACGCATAAATACACACATGTAGTAAGGTAACAGGAGCCACACAGACAAAACAATGTGCATCCACTGACTTGTGTTTCTTGAGTGAGAGCCCCATGTGCTGCTTCATCTGCTGCAGGCCGTGGTAGTCAGTGTAGATGAGGTCAAAGGGCAGCGGGCCAGTCAGTGGGCAACTGCCTCTGCCTGGGGGCACACCGAGAAACCTGCAACACACACAAATAAAACTCACAGTTAAGAAACATGACAGACACAGAAGAGAGAAGATTCCTTAGCTGAAAAAAAAAAAAAAACTTGGGAGAACATGAACTTGCACTTCAGCCCGCCGAGCCAGCGGAGCTTCCAAGCATTCATTATTAACTTGGACAAAAAACATTTTAGTTTTGTTACAGAAAGTAATGGAACAAGTATGTGAACACGGAACAGCTGGGAGTGAAAAGCACTTCTCCACAGTGCTGAGGGTAGGCTGTGAAATATGAAAGAAAACCTACAGTTTTATATTAGCAATTATTTTGTTGCGTCACAAATTAATAAATTCTTTTTTCCCCCATCATTTGGACTTTTTTTTTTTAAATAAAAACCTTATTTCTACTATATTGTCATCCTTTTCTGGGAGAATCGTGTAGTACAGTATTTATTGCTGTATTTGTTATGAAAATATGTATGTCTGTTGTGTGTTGGCATCCCAGAGATTTCACGTATCGCTGACAAGACACAAGAATGTGCTTGTACCAGTCTTTGCTCCATCACATGTCGTCTATCAGCCAGAAGTCTAATAATAGAGCGCTCAGTTCAGTCCAGCTAATTAGCAAGAGCAGACGCCTGCTGCCCACACTGCCATTAATTACTGCTGCTGTACAGTAATCAGGTGTATGGTGCATACAGTGGTATTTTGTTTAGATGTAGCAATATGGTTAGTTAGTTAGTTATCACAGATACTGAAGGTTTGTAGAGAAGGGAAATATTCTCTTTGCACTGCATTTTATTGACTATAATATGCTGATAATGAGTCTGCTCTCTCTGCTGTTCTCTTATCACCCTTTGCTGTAGTTAGGCAGTTTACTTACTGTTACTTACCGAAAATGGGTTTACATTACTGTAATAATAGTAGTATTGCAGCATATTACAGCATTCATATGCCGTCATTGCACCACTGTAGAGTGATTTTTTTTCTCTCAGCTGCTGCCAGTGGCTGAGCTGGTTCAGAATCTGAGGCAATGCACATGCATGTTGCTGAGTTGGTGAGTCTGTTAGTTGGTCAACCAATTCAGTCCAGACAGAAATAATATTACAATATAACTGTTGGATGGGTTTGCATACATTTTTTTACATTCAGTATCCCCAGAAGATGAATTGTACAGACTTTGGTGATCTACTGAATCTTCACCTAATGACCACTGAGGTGAAATTTGTAGCTTTGATTGAAAAAAACATCTGCAAAACAATACCATTCCCATCAGTCTTAGACTTATAATGTATTTTTACTTAGCCTGCTGTCATGCTAAGATGATGAAATAATTAATAAATAATGGTGAACAAGTAATTCTGTTCTAAGCATATTAATATGCAAGGACTTTAGCTTCAAGCACTGCTGTGTGTGCCCAAGCCTGGTTGTAGCCTCTCAGCTTTGTCATATAGCAGCTCCCGGGCGAACAGGGCATTTTTCTTTTTGCAGCCAGCTCTTTGAAATTTAAGTATTAAATGTCTACGTTGCTTGATGTCAATTGTAATCATCTGGAAAACAGGGTGTGCTGAATTACACCTTCCCATCAGCAGAAAAGCAGTGATAGCTGAATAGACAAAAGAGTGGCAGCTCCAGAGACTCAACTCCATCAGCAGAAAATCCTGTTTGACTGACAGTTTATCTATGAGACGTACAGATCCTGATACAAACTATGTCGACAAGAATCTAGATACTAAAACTAAACTAAACACTAGAATTATGACTTTTTAAAAAGTGTGCCCTCTGGAGAAAACCCCCGACCTCCGAGCTGTTAAACTCCACCTGCCTGCTGAGCCACACACCAACAAAAAAAAGAGAGTAACCGACTGTAGAGTGAGGATTTTGAACCAAAATGAATCGCAGTCCTCACAGTCCTTCACAGCCTTGCATTGTGTGCCAAATTGATAAAAACCACAGGCGAGTCTTTCAAAAACTTTTGGTGACGGTGTGACAAAGCATCCCAACGAGCTGATGATGTGAGATAATCAAACGCCCATCGCTGTTTACATCTCCCCTTGCTTAGGGAGAGAGCTCCTCATATCAGAGTTAAAAATCTAATTCCCTGGAGTGGAGCGGGGGGGAGAAAAACTATTAAAACTAAAATTGTGTTTTGACTGAAGGTTGAATTAAAAGTGTGTTTGTTGATCAGATAGTGTCGTATGGGTAATGCCGAGTTCAATCAAAGTCAAGCTAGGGGGCATTGGGGAGGCCTTTGGCAAAACATAATTCAAACAAACAGGATGAAAAGAGCTGAATGTGTAATGACCTGGCTGCTGTACCTTACAGCAGCAACATCAACAATAACAACAGATGGTCAATGGAGAGAGAGAGCGAGAGAGAGAGAATATAAGAGATAAACTGGTGTGTTAAGGTTCGTTGATGTGTGTGTTTGTGTTACACTCTGAGTGCTGGTGTGTGTCCATACCTGCAGTGTTGTGTGAACAAACACAACACTGCAGATTGTTTTGGATCACACAACACTGTCTGTCTGTCTCCTGATGGACAAACTCCTACCATTTCCCATAATGCTACTTTTATTACAAGAGTGTCAAGACACGAACACACGCACTTGCACAAAAAAAAACCCAAAGAAAAAACACACATACACACACAATAGTACAAGCCAATGGAGAGAAAAGATATTATTTCCAAGCATGTGGTGCACAGCGTCCAGTTCCACATCCTTGCTTGACTCAGTTTCAACTCATTGATCGACTGTGGGCTTCTCTGTTACCGTGCCGACAGACCAGCTATTGGATATCTGACCTGTGAGTGGTCTGCTAGCTCTTACTTAGCTCTTATTTCTGTGACAGATGAGGCCAAAGGCTAATGGAGACTGTAATGCAATTCGTACCCCCAGTGAATTTCATCTCGCTATGCTAGTTTTACATGGGAGTCTTTCTGGCTGCACTTCTTATACAAAGGGTCATTTGATAGTGTTGCGAGGCAGCACTTACAGGAGCTCTGCTATAAACTGCTAATCACCACCAGACGGCGGCGAAAACAGTCAGATAAAGGAGTTTGATGCATGGATTGAAGTGGAAAATGAAAAATGCATTATTACTGTGCTGTTAATCAACGAGTGCAGCATGTGGTTTTCTACCAGGGTGTGAGTCGGGGGTGTTTTTGTCTGGCGTAGATGAATGGCTACTGTAAGTTGGAGCAATGTGATAAAAAAAATCTGGACTCAAGGTGCAATTACTGGCTTCCTGTATAGTTTTGAACTACATGTTTTCATCTTCACCACTAAAGACTGTAAGGTGTATTTGGATACTGGTCAGCAGTCCATCAATTGTGGCACATTTCTCTATATGTATAAACATATGAAACATAATATACTACATTTGTTCAACTCAACATTCCTGTGTACTACTATGTTATGAAACTATGAGGTTTAGACCCCTAACCCTTGTTGAAATGTACTGTGGTTTTTAAAAAAAATCTCTAAAATTATCCTTGTGCTGCAAAAAATGACTTCATTAACGCATAAAAGTTGACAAAAAAAAATTGAAAAGTACATGAAGTACATCACATTGAAGTACATGGTGTACATTTTTCTTAATACCGCCTTAGCTTTTTGCTTTTTGTTGAGTAAAACTGACAGCATCTAAAATAACGTGCTGTGTTTAGTAAAAAAAAAAAATCACCTTTATTCGCCTGTTCATACTTAAAACAGTCTTTGTATCTCTGTGAAAAGATCTCCTCTTAATGTAATAACAATATATGAGACAGGAAACAATTAACAGTCCTCACTGTTAATCTGAAGTTTAGCCAAAGATAATTTGAGGCTTAAGCAGTGTGGAATGAAGTGTGGCTATGCTTTCAATACAGCTCAGCAAAGAAACACTATCTGCTGAATCACACAGATAAAAGTTTGTGCTAAAACAACCTTAACGTTTCAAATATGTACTTTATTTTACTTCAGACCTCTGAAGACCCATATTATCTTCAGCCGAGCACGATAATATATTTAATATATTTTAGGACTGTAGTAGTATGGACAAGAACAATTGCAAATACTGCCTCTGTGTGCACACTGTCATGTGAGGGTTGTTTTAAGACAGGCTTGAAAAGAAATTCATTTCATCAAAACAAAATATATCTTATACTTATACAACCCACAGCTGATGATGTATTCCTCCAGCTTTTAAAATCACAACTGAGATGTTGCTTGCATCCAGGCATTTTTAGAGGCTAGCCACCATCTGCGGTTTGAAGCCTGGTAACACATTATAGAATAGCATGATGGGATTTCAAGTGTGCACTCTGCCTGGAGTGTGGTGCCCCTCATTAGTCTTGTTTCCATTAACGATACAACGTCTGCCTCCATCCTTATAGATAATGGAGAACGCTCTTTGTTAAAGAGGCCTATTCAAAGAGCCCATTCAACGAGAACCAGTCACATTTCAGGGATGACAGGTGGAAAAGCAAGCTGTCTTCATCATTAGTTAGACTTGCACAGAGGCTTTATACAAAAATATACCATATATCCTAAAACCAGGCACTTAATTTAACTTTCATATAAAGTTTCGGGACAAAAACAACATGACTGCTGACTGTATACTGTTCTCAGCTGCATGACTCTCCCTTCATAACCTTAGAAATATTTGAAAGATTAAGAATGGTTATTTTTGTTAAGTCTGTTACTAAAACATGTAAAAAACGAGAAATCTCAATCTAAAACATGTCACAACGTACGCAGAAGTTCACAGAGGAGCTCTATCTGGTGCATGAGCTGGACTAAAGGTTTAACAGGAGGGAGTGTTTGTGAACAGGTTTGTCTGAAACATACTGTATATTTTCTAACACTTTCACCAATCACCAACCCTCCCCCGTTTGAAAACCTTTGAAGGGAGACAGTGACTAAAGTCTGCAGTTTCCAATCAAACTGCGGATATTTTATTTTTATACAATTTAGATTTTGCAAAACGCAGATATTAAATCAAAAGGAATAAAGCACATTATCGCGCAGAGGGTCATGATAACGTCATTCAAATGGAATTAGCTCCAACAACTGATTTAGCTCACAGCTTGTTTCAGTTCCCAAACCACAGAGCTGCACAGTGGTGGTGAACATCCGCATCACAGTCTGTCTTAATTAAATACTCTTTAGCTCCTTTTCAGGGATGTGGAGATCACAGGACAGTCGACGTTTGTGTTCATGCCAGTGCACTGACACTTGGCCATTATTGACAATGTTACAATGTTGTCGGCGTATTAAAGCATCCAGACTGAAAAAAATAATCCATGTAATGACCAGTGAATTTGTTTTTCATAGTAAATGCACATATACAGTACATACCTTCATCAATACTGAGCATCACATGATCGCTATAGCACCTCTGGTTAAATAAAACCATTATTAACATGATACGGACAGTTTATTTTCATCACACAGCTGGAGCTCAGTCAGTCCCTTCGTTTGCCAGCACACGCCTCTCAGTCCACCCATATATCTGCCTATCATGGCAGAGAGGCCGGTGAGAGAGGCTCTGCAGTGATGCAGAGTGCAGCTTAGTTGGGATTCCAAAGAATAAAAGAAAGAAAAAGATAAATGCAGACTATAATGTACCAGCAGTTGAGAAAACAGAAGCTTCTTAGTTCTTCATTTTCCATGAGCAGCCTGTTTCTCTCTTCTTTCTCTCTAATCTCTTTCTTCTGGCAGCCATTCAACCATAGCATACTGGCAAGAGTGGAAATGCTTTGTTTATTCTTTAGATAGTCTCATTTTTTTCAGTCTTTTGTGAAGGAACACTGAAGGACGCTTTTTCTGATGAAACGACATTGAATGACTGACCTCTCGATGGTATATATTTCCAAAGCTCAACTGATCCAGATGCCCATTAAATTCAACCTCTAACAGAGGTTGGTTCAGCTAACACCCTGCACACTGTTGTATGGGACAATTCAATGGCATTCAACTAAATTTGGATGTACCGGACGGACACACTGTCCCTGTGTTGGAAAAAGGCAAGGTGATGATTTTCCCAGAAAACATGTCATAGTTATGGTATAGAAGCTGATGAAGGCTGCTGCTGTTTTGTTGATCGATTACACTGAATATTCTGAATCTGTTTTTGTATTAGTGAAACTGACTGAGTCGTGTCTGAATTTAGTAAAATTTAGTAAAATCCGAATCATCACATGTACAAGAGTTAGGTATAGTTTGAAAATGCCCATTTTAAAATGCCTTAAGTGATAAAAAAAAAAAACTGAATACTGGTATAAACTTAAACCCAGTACCATATTTTTCGGACTATAAGGCGCACTTAAAAGCCTTAAATTATCTCAAAACTCGAAAGTGCGCTTTATAATCCGGTGCGCCTTATGTATGAATTCTGGTTGTGCTTACTGACCTCAAACTGATTTTCTCTGGTACACGGCGCTCAAAAATCTGTCAAAATGTTTTAGTCTGACTTTGGTAAGCTACGAAGCTGCGCTGCTTGATGGATTGTTGGAGCATCACGGCCACCGTAGTCAGGAGCCTCGTGGAGTGATACATACTGTGTGTAATGCGCCTTATAGTCCGGTGCGCCTTATATATGAAAAAAGATCGAAAATAGACCATTCATCACAGTGCGCCTTATAATCCAGTGCACCC
Organism: Amniataba percoides; assembly: GCA_037176925.1. Taxonomy (NCBI): domain Eukaryota; kingdom Metazoa; phylum Chordata; class Actinopteri; order Centrarchiformes; family Terapontidae; genus Amniataba; species Amniataba percoides. The sequence goes on from JBAJHX010000051.1 coordinate 11,042,583, forward strand.
TATAGTGCGGAAATGCAGACTATAATTTCACAAATCAGCTGCAAACTGCAGCATTAAACCCAAAATGACCTCTGTTCATTGGAAAGACTCAACCATGTAATTGTGTGCACTTGACAGTCCTAAGCCTTGAATCTTGAATATACAACATACATTTGACTGGACTGTTGATCAACTTTTGAAACATGCAGAACAGAGTCAGCTAAAATAGGTACCAACATTATACATATTAACACAATGAATGAATGCTGACATGCAGAAAAAACCCATTCAGACACACACACACACACACACACACACACGCACACACACACACACACACACACACACACACACACACACACACACACA
>JBAJHX010000051.1:11061514-11075939 GCA_037176925.1 Amniataba percoides
ACACAAGCAGCCATATGACCTAAACCACGTTCTCCAGGAGTGAAAATGAGATTGTACTAGAAACATTACTAATAACCCCTTATTTACAACTTTGTGCACATACAACTAAGAACTAAGAAGATAACAGTTTAGATGGTCAAATTATGTTTCAAAAAGAAAAAGCCCATTTGATTTTTCCAGCCATTTTTAGCATGTTTTATATCACACACTTTCCAGACTGATTGTGCAGTAATTTATATACACATAATGTATAATGTGTAAATTGCAAAGCACATTTAATTTAATCAGATTTAAATGATACTATTTATATATGTGTGCGCACTGTGTAAAGTTAAGCTCCTTGAAAGTTAAGCTTCTGCAGTGCAAACTGTTTTAATGAGTTTGAGGATTAGAATCATTAGACTTTCAGGCTCTTCCAAATGAAAATTATGGAAACTGAAAAGTAATTCTTTGAAATCCCCAAAGAATTATCCCCTCATGCTCCAGTGGAATAGCGTGCACATGTAGAAATCCATCATTATGGACTTTACTGCCCAACTCATTTCATATGCACCTTATGCCTGCACAGATAACTGCTGCAACTAATTCCTAAGTACCAGATGGGAAAAATCCCCTTTGTTTTAAAACATCATATAGCGCATGTGAGGGAATAGTCACAGTCACATATAGTGTGGAAATTCCTTCAGTTTATATGTGGTGTTATTATACAAATTTGCACTTTCAGGCGACGGACGTGTCACGCATGTGCACCTTAGTCTCTGCATACGTTAATTAGTGCAACCCACCAAGAAATGAGCAACACGTTGCCTTTCACAGCAGATTAGACACAGCCATGTCCAAATGTTGCTCTGCAAAGTAATCCTGATTAACTAACGCAGCATGAAGACCTCCATGCAACATACATAATAAGCTTAAAACCGACTGCGTGGAGTTTGCCAGAAAGTTTCAACTGTGATTTCTCACTGTGTCCCCCCTTCGCTCTGTCTCTTTTACTCCCTGTTTGCATGTAAGTGCACGTGCGTCCTCGTCTCTACCATCACAGCTTTGAACTGAAAAGCAGATCATTAAAAGCTTCCGAGAGCTTTTTAGGAGCACTGCATGCTGCAGCACGCGCTCTTATTACGATCATTCGCTTTCCATCATGCCACATTAGCTAGAATGCACTAATGTTTGAAGTTTGTTGTAGAAACCTACACCAGCACAAAATATGCAGTAGATGTACACATGCTGCTCCTGCACATCACTCAGTCTAAGAAAAAGAGTAAAATCAGTATTCTATACAGTCAGAATTATATAGTAATGTGAGGCTTTTCTGTATTATAGCTGCATATTTCCAGTACAACTGCAGAAGTCACTGCATTAATGTTTTAAAGAAAATGTGTGTAAAACATCAGACAGTGGTGTGTACGCAGCTGAGTCAGGCTCCAGTGACACTCCAGCTGGCGTGAAAAATCCCCTGATTTAATAAGCCTGCTCTATTAACTTCTGCTTCATAAAAAAAAAGATAAGTGAAATTTAATTACAGTTTGGGTGGCAGATGGCAAGAGTGAGAATTCGTGGCGCCAATGCTATTCACTCTCTTGGCTTGGTGCTGGTTGTGGTGCTGGTGGTGAGGTTGCATCGCACAAACACTGGCAAACGCATTAAAATGGAGACAGAAGGAGCTGCATTTCGCAAAACTGGCAGCGGCACAGCAACACTGCTAAATAAATATGAGAAATATCACACCCCGGCAGCAGAGCTGGATAACTGTGGATTGGATCCTATAAAACTGGCATCCACGCACAAATGCAAAGTTAATAGGGAGAGCTAAGGGTGCCTCACAAAAACCATGACAACCCATGATCTCCACCGCTGAGGAGGGATTTCACTTCCTCTCTAATAGGTAGTATTGCAATTGCGTCTACACGGTGACAAGTTTGACAGCAGAGTTCAACAAAAAAATATCAGAACAATGCCAGAGAAGTATCTTTAATATTACATATTTGGAATCGATAGAGATAGAGAGAGACCAGTGTGGGTGGTTGGTGCTGTTTTACCGTGCAGGTCACCGACATGCACTCTCGTTGCCAACAATTCGCACATTTGCTCAGTGCTCGCTTGAAAATGAAGACAAACGGATGGAAAAAAAGCACACAATGGGAAGTTGACAACTGAGAGAGCATCTCTGACTGAAGCTGTACTTCCTCATAAACTCCTGCACCACGGCCGGCTGCCTCCCTCAGGAATCTGATCACACACGAGAGAGTGGAGCTCTTTATTCGGTGGACTTATGGTACTCCCAGATGCTGCGTGTCGCCGTGTGTGTTTCTCTGTTGATGGACTTTGAATTTAGTTTGTTTTCATTTGTTTGCGTGCATTTGCTTCACACTGACATACATCAATGAGCTCAGTGTGCGTTCGGTGCGGATGCTCGCTCGTTCGCCTCCGGCTCGGGGGGATTTTTCAGAGGGATCTGAGGCTGCTCTCTACTGTTAGCGTCCCGTGGGGATTGAACACAGAGACCTGCCAAACCCGCAGAGACAGACGGAGCCGCGCGCTAACAACGCGCTCAAATCTCTCCCTCACCTGTACGACGCCCTGTCTGCTGCCGCGTGTCTTCTTCCCCTCCTGAAACTTTCATGCCATGAATAAAGGTCCTTTTACAACATCGTCCTTATTCTGAGTCTTTCTTTGTGTGTGTGTGTGTGTGTGTGCGTGTGATTATATAACTGGGATAAGCTGCCACAAAAGGAAATCTATTGTCTTTCATGTGCCGAGGTTTTATGTAACATGAGTGTGTGTCTAAATGAAGTCCTTGGTGTGTACGTTTGAAAGCGGACGAGCATAAGTGGCTCTCAAGTCTGTGGTACCACTCCATCGCTCTGCTCTGCTCCACTCATCACTAACAGGCTAACGACACAAGAATGCTAATGCTTGTTTCGGCATCTGCAGGCGCCAAGACCATGCGCGTTTGTGAGACCCCGTTCATTCATGCACCGCGGCCCTCGTGAAGGTCGCAGCTGTCCGACGGAGGGCCACGGGTGGCGACGCAAGCTGGCGCTGCCAACCGTCACAGCTCTACCCTTAACTTCACCTTCTCTGCCGCCCTCCTTTTTTACTCCTCTACGGACTACTTTTCCCTCTGTATCTCTCCTCACGTCGTTTCTCCTCCTCGTCACATACCTCCAATGTGCTTCATCCACCCTCCTTTTTCCTTGTCTCTTCTACTTTTTCTCCTCCCTTCCCCCTCCTCTGCCTCCTCGCTTCACCTTCCATATCCCATTAGTCTCCTACGCTGTCTGCACTTCATCAGTCAGAGGTCAATTAACTCTCAAGAGGGCAGACACAGGGAGAATTAACAGTTCGGCATTTGCTGACAAACACACTAAATGTGCTCGACGCACGCCGAGCAGGCGGGGATGCGCGCAAAGTCACTCGCTGAGACACTTAAACTGACACCAGACAGACGGCGAATGTAGCAGGTTAACAGGATAAGGGCACTGTCTTTGAATTTGCGATACCATCTTTTAAAAACCTTTCCATTAAGCCACGGCTCGGCGGAAAATGTCTCCTTTGATGTCGAGAAAATAGAGAAGAGCATTTTGTTATACACCGAGAGTTCCATCAGCTACATTATAATGTTTGACAGGGCTGACCCAGGCTTTTGATTAAGTTCGATAACAGCACTAAAAAGAAACAATAAAAAAAACAAAAAATAAAACACCAGTTCTCTCAAATGTATAACTGCTTTGAAAGTGAAGTGCAGAGAATGGTTGATTGTATTCTCTTTGAACCCCACAAGCAGTGAGGAAATAGGCAGATTACTCGGAAAATGAAAGATTTCCTAGAATATTTAAGGCAGGCTTTCTACTTCATCACTCGCTGCGGCACTTTGCATAGAAAATCTCTCAAACCTCTATCTCTCAAATATATTTGACTATAAGAAATACTGAAATCTTTAACTCTCAGATGAACAATAAAAAAAAAACCCTTTCAGAATTACATTTCTCAACTTTCCAGTCACTCTCCTGCACACACACCTCCCCGTTTCCTGTCCTTGTGTCTGCCGCCGACAGTTAAAAAGAATCATCTTGCTTTTTCTTTCATTTTCCTCTCCGTCTCAATCCCTTCTCCCTGCGTACTTCTCTCGGAGCCTCTCTGCTCTGCTAATTTATTCTTTCTCTGGGTAAACATCCACTCCGCTTACAATCAAAGAGAAAGCCAAACAAGGAAACCGAACTGAATCAACAGAGCCCCATTGGAATTGTAAAGACTGCACACTCAGGCAGAATGCTAAAACTGCTATTGGAAGTGAGGATTTTGTCAAAGACAAAGGTTAGGCGAGTGTAAGGCCACAGTCAATTCGCATCTGACAATGTTTTCTTTCTTTTTTGAGGTCAGTGTTAATTAAAATCAGATAGTGTTCTCCTGCTAACGAGGGTGCTTATTTTTAAAGTTGAAATGAAAATGAATCTTCCTGCGAGGGAGGAGGGTAACAATGAAAAACGGTAAATTTGACTGCGACACATTGAGATTTAATTTGAAAACAAAAGTGTGCGAGATTCCGCCTTTGGCTCTTATTGCGATGATATCCAATTAGCAGTCATGCGCACTCACACTGTCACAGACAGATGCAGACTACACAAACACACACATTTTTTTTTTTTATTCCGTCCGTTTCTAATTATTGTGATAAACAGCTTTTGACAGCCAAGGCTAACTCTTACAAACACCAGGACATCTGCTGTTGAGATAGTGGCAGCGTGTTTCTCAGGCATATAGCCTGTTCAAACAGCCACAGAGCCATGATAGAGGATAACAAATCCCCCCAGTGCACTACAAGAAAGGAGAACATCAATCTCAGTGACAGAGGACTATTTCCACTCTTGTTAACTTATTTTAGAGAGAGATGGGGGCAGAGAGAGAAACACTTGGGAGAACGTGCGCTCAATCTACCTTCTCACACCAACTCATTTGCTTATCATTATTTTCTTAACTAAGAGATTATTATAAATTCTCCTCAGAGCAAGTTAAGTATAGGTAAAAGAGAGTCTACAATCTTGAAAAAGTGAAAGGTTACGTTCAGCCAAAAACTTTCCAAGACTCCCAAAGTTTTAATCACATATTGCTTTCATTGACATTTGCAAAAGTACGCCTTTATATAACACTCTTAGTCTTATATTATTAAGTATTTTTCACAAGCTTTTTTTTTTTTAATTCCAACATCCACAGGAACCTTAAGGCCTCCACTCTTTGTTTCTTGCTCACCTCAGCTGTGCCTCACGACTCCCCTCTCCACCTCCATCAATCCTTCCCTAATCCATATTCTGCCCTCCCTCCTCTTGTCCTTTCTTTCTCATCTTATTCTTCTCCCCCTGGAGCTGGCACATGCCTGGCATTCCATCATAATCCCAGTCGTTCATCAACACCATTTCTTACCTCTTTTCTCCATTTTACTTTTACTCTCTCTCTCTCCTGTCTCTATCCTCGCACCTCTTTCTCCCTTTTTCTCTTGGCACGCGTGGCTACGAGCAGGAAGTAGCCAAGTCCACTGTGCGGCGCTTCGGTGCCAACCAAAATGACATTTAACTATTTAACAGCGTGATACCGCGCGGTGAATTCTCACCGCACAGGGTGCAGCTCTGGAAGGTATTTTTGAGCAGATACATAAAGAGAGTTACACGGCAATTACAGAAGAGGAACGCAGACAGCAGCGATGGATGACAACCTATCATTTCCTCCTCTATCATTTGTCTCCTACCATCACTCAGACTGAGGACCCTTAAGAAGCATGTGAAAAAGGCTTTTAATGCCCAGCTACTTGGGCAGCGTTTCCTATGATTAGCATTTTTGAATCAAAAGGCTTTTAGCTAACCTTGAATCCTCCATTTCACTGTGAGGCATTTTTAGATAACTTTGAGTCTTGTGCATACTCATGCTCAGTATGCTATTATCTGGCACAATAAGCTGCACTATGTGTGTTAATGTTTTTCATGTTGCACAGTTCAGTTGTTATGTTGCACTCTCTCTTCTCCTTGATTCTCCCTCCTACTGTACCCTGTTTAAATAGACTACTACTGTTGTGAGTTGGTGTCTACTGTAACACTCCTCACACCATGTAAACTCTTGATCTTCTCTTCTCTCAGCTCAACTTTGCTGTCAGCCTTAAAAAAAAAACAAACAAAAAAAAAAAAAAAACCAAAACAGTGCCTGACCACCACAGGCAAAAGAATAAACGCTTCACCTGACATCCTTCCTTCTCTCACCTTCTTCTGGTCTCTCCACCGTTGCTCCAGCTTGGCATCCAGGCGGTTGGCAGCCGTCGCCCACTGCTGTGCGAGGCGTCGGATTCGGCGCTTCATGAAGCTGAGGGACTCTTTTCCTGTCCCGACCTGGTCCAGCAGTACGGAGAGGTCTGTGCGGAAGGCAGCCTGATAGAAAGCATGTAAAGGAGAGGTGGAAGGAAGTGAGGAGAGAGTGAAAATTAGGTGGAAAAAGACTAGTGACTAGTAACATGAGTGTTAAACTAAAGTTTTTAGCCATGCTGGCGGTGCGGCTGTAGGGAAGTTGACTCCTTTGGACCAGACTGATTCATCTCAACAGCTAAAAGATGAATTGCCATGATTCTTGATACAGATATCCACAGTGCCCAGTGGATAAATCCTTCAGAATTTCCATTTGTTCAATGCTTGACTTATCTACATCACTGCAGATCCATCACACCCCGGACATAACCTGTTTCACCTCCTCCCCTCCGGCAGGCTTTACAGAGCTCTGTACGCCAAAACAACAGGAAGGCGACAGGAGACACAGGAACAGTTTCTTTCCTCGGGCTGTCACTCTGTCAGGGACAATCCCTGAATCATAAACATCCACTAACCCCACCAATATACCATTTCTATAAACAATAAATATATATTTAAATATATACTGTATATTCTGTGCATAACAAACTGTACATGAGATATTCTGTACATTCGGCACATAAGCTATAAAAAACGCATCATTGCACTCACTTTATTGTAATCACACTTTAAGTTTTGTTATGTGTATGTTACGTAATGTTATGTTCATGTTATGTTTATGTTATGTAAGTTATGTTTATTTCTTTCTTCCTATTTGCTTGACCTTTTAAATACAAGAGGCTACCATAAAAACTGGAGTCAAAGTCCTTGTATGTGCACACATACCTGGCCAATAAAGGTGATTCTGATTCTGATTATGATTCAACAGTGTAGATTTAGTTACAATACGCATGACAGCCTCATAGAGGCATAAACGTGGGTGTTAACTCTTGTAATGCTGCTGAAACAAACTGGACCGCAGAGCAACAGACAGCCAGTAACAAACTGCGTCACCTGCAGATTTAAGAGCATCAGCTGATGTAACCTGTGCGTGTAAATCTTTTTCTTGTGTGTGACAGTAATTCTGTATCCTCTACGAATGCAGGAAAACACTTAGTGGCAGATACATAAAAGAATAAACTATTTTGCAACACGATGCAATACTTGCCTTGTCAACGCTACTGTTGTAGAGAAGTATTTCAAGAAAAACAGCATGTCCTAAGAGAGCCTTGTTCCCCTTGCTATTTGTTTTACTATTTCAAGGCTTGCTTTAGTTCCCTCTGTCAAAGAGAAAAATGTACAAGCGCACACAGTTTCTAACTAACTTTCCTGCTCTGTTTGTGTTCCAGATACGGGAAGACCGTAATCTGCAGTTCAGTAATTTGGGTCACAGGGTAAGATGGAGATATCAGTCTTCATTTACACTGACATTGTGCTTTACCTCCTGAAAACTGCTGCCACAAGTAGAGTGTAAAAAGCAAGGTGAAACCATACACAGAAAAATATAATGGGCATGCGTCACTTTAATAACTCCTTTCACAACTGATTTGTGCCTCCAAACAGTGTGAAGGGCTGCCACTGCAACTGTAGTCACAGCGTGTGCAGTTAAGACTTTCCTCACTCCATTTGGTGAACATCCAGATTCAAAGACCCTTCGCCTGTATTGTGCCAGCAGTGTCAGGACCGAAACGTTGAATATTCATTATCAATCTGCATCAGTATTACTATTCAATTTATGAATGCCTCCATGTCACAAATTAAAAGTAAGAGAGAAAGTCTGTGTTTTTGTGGGTATTATGACCCTGCAAACTGTACACGCCATATTAGTGTGTGTTCATTTTTCTGCATAAGGAAATGAAGCACTACAGTTTTTGCCACTTCCTGACCTCAAAGTCAATGAGAAAAACAGGGGGTGGAGGATAATGATGACGGGGGTCAGGCCTGTTTTAATTAGTAGAGAGTGAAGAGGGAAAGATGAAGGTTAACTATTATGTAGTAATGGAGGCAGACTGCTCGCACTGTTATTACTGAAGATCATCTTTTGAGCAAAAGGACTGTTAGCACTCCCTTTCAGCCTCTTTTCACTGGTGCGGTGGATTTGTGACTGACAACTTGATGACCACTATTAATCACTCTCTTCTGTGTTTGTTGTTTGTTGACAAAGACTGTCTAAAAAGGATAATATAAATGCACCAATCTTGGAAAAATCAAGATGCGAGAAAAATGTTTCTGATGGTGTTTTTGTTTTGTAAAAACTGTAATTATAATATTTTTTTTCAGTTACACCAGCTATTCATTATAGGCCAGAAGAGTTGTAATTTTTCTCAAACATAAAAAAATTATATATTAGGGCAAACAAGTAACATTTAAGATCACAGAGTAATAAATCTGTGTTCATTTAGGTGCCAAGAGTGTCCAAAAGCTTAACAATAAAGACTTCATAACAAGGGTGCGTGTCCATGTGTAAGATGTTTTGCTTATGTCAGGAGTTAAGATTGTGATTTTCTTCACACTGAACACACACTGGAAAAATATCCATAGTCAGCACAGCTTTCACAATATATCTACAGTGGCCAAAGGCAGACAAAAGTTATACTATTTCTTAAATATATGGCAGCTAAATGAAACAGATGTGAACAGGGTGACATACAGTAAAGGTCACTCTTAATAATCAGCTGCATTCTTTGGCCCTAGTTTCTACCATCAGAGTATTTTATGCTTTTCCACAGGAACTGTTGCCCTGATTTCCCATTAATTTGTACCACTGTAGTTTTTCCACATATGGCGAACTGAGCAGGCCTCAGCTGTCTAAGCTAGTACCCGTCTTCTCTTCTCTTCTCTTCTCTTCTCTTCTCTTCTCTTCTCTTCTCTTCTCTTCTCTTCTCTTCTCTTCTTTTCCAACAGAAAATAGAGCGCATCTGCACCTGGATTGCAAAACTAGTGTTCCTTATTTCAACCCTCACTTGTGAGTTACAGTTGCTAAGGAAAGATATCCATGAAAGTGCTGACCACGAATGGGAAAACCAGCATTCGCTTTACAGAGCAGTAGGGGACTGTCCTCAGCTCTCATGGCAACAGAGTCAACATAATATTTAAAGTCATATGTGATCAAAACCACTTGGTGCTATTGTAATCGTAGACGAGATAATATGGCATCTACTTTGCATTGGCCACAGCTTTTTGTGCAACTTATGATTACATTTAGAAAGATATAAACTAAGTCTCTAGGCTGAAAAGGTTAAATATATATATCACACATCAGACTCCCACACACTGTATCTGCCCTTTTGTATTAGAGACAGAAGTGGAACTGCTTTACCTCTGTACATACTGTTGGGATGAATTTTTCCAGTGCATCATTTAAGAATACTAATTTTAATGACTATTCATATAAAATAATTTAAAATCATTAAGTTGGAGTTGAATTAAATACATGAAATATTTCAGTGGTTGTATTCTCACTGTAGTGAGCACTGCATATGTGCCGGGTTATGATTATGTATGTATGTACAGTAAACGGTAGCCAATTACATTTTTCACTCTGCATGTTTGTGGAGACCCACCTGTCTCTTGGGGGGCTTTGCCTGCTGAACGTGCTGGATGGGGGGGCTGCTGTGGTTCCTCCAGGCCAGCGGGGGGCAGAACCACTCAACCTCGCTCAGGTAGATGAGGAAGGAGCAGTCTGAACCGTCGACCCCATAGAAGGCGTAGCAAGGGTCCGACGTCCAACGTGCACGCATCCACTGGGTGGTACACAGAGAGCGCACGCAGCACATGAAGCGCAGAGTCATGTAGTAACACAATCACATCAACGAAACTGAAAATCATTATTGTTCGATCTATTATGGTCGTAACCAAAGACAAGGATGTAGAAGAAAATGAGTATATGGAATCCTTCTCACTCACCGTCCATTCAAAGAGGGCACTTGATCTTGAACTTGTACACCTGCTTCACTATTGTATTTGAAATAAGGAAAACAGATTGATACTCACATCTACTTTACCCGGACACTCTGGAAAACGGGGGTCTCTTGGTACTTCACATTGGCTTGACGTCCCATCTCTCACGACTGAAAAGACACAGTGAATGAACTTTTACCTCCTGCAATATAATATAAACATATTTTTTGTAAGCCGGACACTTTTTGGCGAAGGACCAACGATCCACTCCCATTTTGAAATATCAAGCTAAATGATAAATCCATACGTGCCTCTTGTGAGTGAAATCGAGGCGCGTGCCTTCACTTTACTTCCAATCGCTGCATCATTAGTCCACGAGCTCGCTGGCTTTAATGTGACTATTTATTCTCCAGCAAAGATAAGTATTCCAACAGCAATCAACCAGTGCAATAATATCTATCAGCTCATTTAGCAGCATATGGTGCATGTCAAAGCCTCTTTAATATTCGGGTCTCATCTCTCAAATCAAATCATTTTCACTAAACGACTGCGGCCGTGAACTTGTTTGACCCGCCGGCCGCCTCGGAGGCGGCAGGTTAGAGCATCACTCGCACCGACGGCGTTCCTCCGCTCACACATTTCTTGGCGACGTTCACTCGCCCCCCCACCCCTTCACTGACATCATCATTTCCACGGTACGCCATATGTGCTGTCGCTGGCCATAAATCCCAGTGGTTTCCCCTTTGCAACATCCCACCATATCTGCTCTGCTGCAGTGCACACTATTCACTGGGCCTGACAACGCAGCACCGCCTGTCTCCCGCTGCTGCCAACCGTCCTAGGGTTACGCTAGCGAGTGCGTCTGCTCACTTAGGCTACACTCACTGCATTAATTGCTCCACTGACTTAGTTAACTGCCTCTCTACTGCTGATGCGAGGAAAAGAACTGGAGAGAGCAGCAAGAGAGAGGAAGAGCTGGAACGATATTGAGGGAAACCGAGCTTCGGTTTTTCATTGTTTTTCTGTCTTTCAAATCTGTCTCCCCCTTGTTCTCTCTCTGGTGGGCTGACAAATTTCCCTTCAATCTCTCTCTCTCTCTCTCTCTCTCTAGATTGCGTCTGTTTCCATTTGCCTAATGAAAAAGAGACATTTCTCCACATAAGTCTTCCCCGGGGTTTCTCCCCATCGACTGAAAACACACACGCCGAGACACACGCAGCTTACAAATATGATTACAATGGCAACCACTGTAGCAACAATTGGAAATGTGGTCAGCTAACTAGATAAAATCTTGACTCCTGTCCCTGCAAGACAGAACATAAAAGGCTTGTCAGTGCTTGAGGGGAAGGGAAATTCTAATCACGTCCTCTCTTTCTCTCCCTCTCTCCTGTCGCTCCCCCTCGCACATGCCTGACCACGAGATAAATAAACCGCCACTGAGCTGTATGATAATAAAGTCTGCCGGCAGTGTTTCAATTCATCTGTGATTAGAGAAAGCAGCAGTGTTTTCATTTTGGCGTGTGCCGCCATCCCTGCAGATGCAGCGGGGAAAAACAAAAGGAGATGTAATGCTCATTTATTCTCTTGTAAAAGAGTTGGACAATTACCCTCAAGAGAAAAAGTGAGAGAGGAGAATGAGGAGGAAAGAATGATCGTACTGGTATTTATATTGTGTGTGTGTGTGTGTGTCACAAGTCTAGTAATATTTAGGTTTTGATTAATAACGTGCAAGAGCCAGACAGCACAAAGCAACACGGGTGGATGGAGGCAATAAAGTCGAGATGAGATACAGAGAGATGACCACAACAGTGCTTCACATGACTTGATCACTCATGTTTATCTTCTTCTTTTCCTCAAAATAAAACCAGCCTGCTATCTTACCCCCTATTCTTCCTGGTTTTCTGAATGCTGCCAAGTTTACACTGTTGTCAGCTTTGGTGTTTTTGATAATCTGTTTTTAACCTCACTGCTCCCGTATTGTTTTTTGTGGTTTAATGCTTTTGAGAAAGTCAAAGTGATTTGAGTTAAGTAGAAAAATCAGCTGATGTCCTCGTTTAAACACAGCTCTGAATGTGTGTGTGCGTGTGTGTGTCTGCAGAACTATTTTGTATCCTCCTCTGCTGTGTTGTAAGTAACAGCAGCAGCTGAAATTTCACTCCAACACAGGCTGACAGCTGTGCACGAGTCCAGCTGCGCCTCAAGTTGAACATTAGTGAGGAATCACAATTGAACTAACTTTTTTTGTTTTTCTTTTGAAGGGATGTTTCTGCACAGCCACTCCTCTCCCTACACTCTCTCTAACAGGAGAGCGGTTCGAACTCACTGCTCACTGACGGTGTAATCTCATGATCTGCATCACATTACACTGTACTTCGGTCCGGCCCAGTGATTTGTCCACTGCTTGGTGTACTTTGAGAGTCAGAGAGAGTGAGAAAAGATGGTCAGACGGTCTTTCACTCTGAATTTTCCTTCAGGCAGTTTCAATATCATAATAATGATATAAAGAGCTGAATTCATAATAAGCTCCTTAAAACTAAATGGTGACTCTTGTGGACTTTAATCAAGAATTAGTAAGTATTTTACAACATGAATTTCTCACACCTGACTTGTATGTTCATATAAACCCTTCAGGTTGGTGCTGTGTAGTATTGTGTATTGTTTATTGCTGTATCGTTTGCATTGCTGTACTTCATGTATTCATTGTATTGGGTCTCTGCCATGTGGGCACTTTGTCTTTGACTGCTTTTACTGTTTATGTTTTTAATATATATGTTTGATGTGTGACCACAGTGTCGTTTCCCTTTGGCATGACAAAGTTAATCAGCCAACAACCTTTTGATGTAATGTACAATAACAAACAGGCTGCAGGGAGTGTGTGTTGGGACGACTTCCCACATTTAATGCCTCCCATGTTTGAGCGAAGTGGGTTGGACGAGATTGTTGGGCGAATGTGTGAATGTGCATATATTATTGTATACTTACTTTACTGTTCTGGTAACTGTGCTGCATTTTTGTAATTACTACAGCGAGACGAAGCCCAACGTAAGTCTCCCCACAGGGACAATAAAGTACGTCAGATTATACCGGTAAAGAGTCGTGCACTCATGACATCAATCATTTCTTTTCTTAAACATTATGCTTTGTGCATTATATCTCCTGCACTGCATGTTGTATACATGATGTGAGGTAAAACGGATGGTAAAGGCATTTTGCACCAATGACGATGACAACGATGACGATGATTTAGCACTGTACCTCTTCCTTGCACCATGCTGTTCTGCAGAATCTGCTCCACCCTGATGGCCATGTTGGAGACATTCTGGGCTATAGCTTGGATCCTCTCCACCAGGCCGGCTGGTTGAAACCTGCGCAACAACAACACCACACAAAGACAGATAAAGGCATGTAGAAGTCACTTTGTTTTTCCACAACTTAACAGAAAATGCCAAGAACAAAAACACATTCCACATATGCATTGCATCCTGGCCTAGTCTCTCTCTCTTTATGACTTATTCCCATCTTTTAGTTACATCTCATTGTTGTTTATAGGTTGTTTTTCCTTGTCTCACTCTTTTCTCCCACCCCTCTCCTTGCATGTCTTTCTCTGCTCCCCCCCTTTCCCTTTTTACATCTCAACAGATGTAGAAGTGTTAGTGGGAGATGCAAATTGTTAGACACTTGGTTGGAGCGTGAAATAGAAAACGACCTGCGTTGTTAATACCACTTCCTCTGCAGGGTGAAAGACTTTCCACTGACATATTAAGATGTGTGGGATATGTGCGCGTGTTTGTTGTGCGCGTGTGTGTGTGAGTTTGCGTCCGTTTGTGGGCTCATTGTAGTTCCGCATATTTTTCAAAGCATCTGACTGCATGATTTCACATCACGCAAAGCCAAGCCTGCGTAACCACACATGCTCAGACTGCTGTGCCCATTATGTCCATTTAAATGACTTGATTTCAGTGTGCATTGTGTGTCTGTGAGTGTGTGTGTGTGTGTGTGTGTGTGTGCCTTCCTGTCTTCCTCTCTGTATTGTGGAATCAGCAGATGGCATTAACCCTCATTAAATCCAGAGACTTAAATGCAGCATAATAAAACATCATAAGAGATGATGATCGGAATTATTGATAGTGTGTGTGTGTGTGTGTGTGTGTGTGTGTGTGTGTGTGTGTGTGTGTGTGTGTGTGTGTGTGTGTGTGTGT
>JBAJHX010000051.1:11083830-11098920 GCA_037176925.1 Amniataba percoides
TGAACTAGAGACAAGTTAAACAAACTTGCAAGTCATGGGCAGATGAAGTGATGTTAGTGGTTCTAAAGAGTAAAAAAACACACCAGCATCTACATCTACGTTTACATGCTGTTTAATGTGCTGCTGCTGAGCAGCTAATTAGCTTCCTGGCCTTTAAACTCAAGTTAGCAGTGGACTTTTCCACCGTGAATGTTTGTTTAGTCACTCGTTTTAACAAGCCGAAGTGCAGGACAAGATGCATGTTTGTATGGAGACCATCGGAGGAAAACTAATGTGGGTTGTTGTTCAGTAGGACTGATTCTGTCTAAATAAGGTTAAATAAAATATATTTCTCTATTTTAATTTCTGATTTTTATTCTCAAAGGAGAACAGAGAGCAGGTGATTTACAGAGCTGATATGTGCTGTCACTCAATTAAGCCAATGAATCAATTGCTATTAAAGCTGCCTTTGTATTTATTTAGCCAAACTGTCTTTTTCATTAACTCCCCAACTTTGCTTTGAGTTGACGAGGAGCTGTTAGATGTACAGTTGCTCGGCTGCATTGAACATCCAGTACTCTGACATACACAAAGTGGCAGTAAAATAAAGAAAAAAAAACATTTTCCCCGCCATAACACCACTTCAGCCTCGTGAGAGCAGCTCCTCTTCACCTGAGCCTGTGTGTAACTCATCATCTTGAAGTCTAAAGGCCATCGCTGTGAAGATCTCAGTCTTTAACCTGTATATCTACAGCTTGATCTCTCATTTCCTCTGTGGCGCACATCGCCCAGCGCCGTATTCTGATCTCTTGTCATAAACTGGCTTAAGTTCAGGCCAGACACTCTGGAGTCTGATGTCTGAATATGGGCTTACTTTTATATCCTTTGATACCTTTTGATATGAGAATGAGACTTCCACCAAGGCCATGAGTTATGAAAAGCCAGGAACTAATTACGCCAAGGCTCTATTTTTCTTGCCTCTGTCTCGGTCTGTGTCTGGCGTGACGGCCAATTTATTTCTTTCACCTCGCAGAGCAGCTCTCTGTGGACGGAGGGAGAGGAGAGGCTGTGTACGCTAGCTGTGTGTGTGGAGAGATGAGTACATCATTGGCCATCGGTGGAAAAGCGAGCCTTAACACACGCACGTACCGACAGACGCAGCTCCAGAGACACTGAGGCAGAGAGGTGGAATTGATTGTGACTGCATTAAATGTGTGCAGGAATAATTATCAGGATAATTGTTCCAACACTGATTGTCTGGCAGAGAAAGGCAGAGAGTGAGGAAGGTGACTGAGAGGCGGAGACACAGACGGAAAGCCCTCTCATCCAATGTCTCGGCCGAACTATTTTATTTTTAAGTGCTCGTAGAAAAATGAAACAGGGGAATCTTTTAACAATCGCAGGTGACAACAAGAGGAGCAGAAGATTTTGGCTGAAGAGGTGGTGAATCATTATTTTCTTTGAGAAAGATGCCTGTTCAAGAAGAGACGTGTTCACCATTTCTTACACCATAAAGCAGATGTAAGAAGAGGTGACAGTTCTGTCAGGTTCCAGATTATATTCAAATCATTTTTTATTTTTTCAGTAGTATTATTGGTCATTGGCTACAGTTTACTGTGCAACAGTAAGGCAGCTTTCTGTTGGATACGGGGATACAGAGACATGCAAATGAAGGGGAAACATCACTGATAGAATGTCTAAATGTTGCATCACCAACTTTATCTACATCCTTAAAAGCCCCACATTTTCTCTGCTCTCTCTCTGAGCGCTGGAGTCTTACATGAACACACACTGTTTCTCCACGATAAGAATAGTTTAGATTCTTTCGCAGATTTCTGCTTGGGGTTGTTTTTTTTTTTTTTTCTTTTTGTCTCTGCAACATTTAAAACATGATGTAATGACACCCACACATTCCTGATGAAGGATATCATTGCTATTTATCACTTTCCCCACACATTCACTTTGATTGTTGTTTACTTGGTCGTGAATATTTCATGTTATTTAAAAAAAAAAAAAAGATCAGATGATGCCAACCAATTGTGAGAAGAAAAAAAACCCTCACTATCCAGAGCAAGCCTCTGAAATTTGATAAGCTATTTTGTGCAAATCCAACTAGGTGTCAGGAAACGCAAACAGGAAAAATGCAGTACCTGTCAAAAATGTACTGTCGGATGTTGGCAGATGGTAAATAAAGCCAAATGAGGTGTTCACACTCAAAGTGGTTATTAAAACCTGCAAATTCAGAGGGAAGGCAGTGGTTGATAATCAGTTTTTTGGTAATGGGAAAGTCATTTCAGTTAATACAATGTAGATGATTTCAACATCAGCTGCAAGCAGAACCAAGGTATAAAATAAATCAGTGCAGTCTAAATACTGTCACACATGATAATGCAAAGTAAAGAGAGATGCCACTTGGGACATAAGGGACACAGAGGTCAGAGTGTATTCTTCTAACCTCCATTCAGGGGACTTGGCAGGGCCCATATTGACACAGCAAACACCTGGATTACCCTGTCCGGCCACTCTGTCAAACCTCATGTCTGCTGCTTGACAGGCAATTACAGCCAATGGGCTCCGCTGCCTAACAGCTCCGGTGCAAGGTCATTGTCTGCCTCGATCTCTACCAACAGCCAAAGGAATCTGAAGTTCAGTGAGTTATCTGCTCAGCGACAGATGTATTCGTCTCCGACTGACAGTGTCATGTCCTTTGCCTGTGATAGATCGTGGTGTCAGTGTGTGCCGGTGGGTCGCTCCGGTGACATCTTTGTGATTGGCTGAGAATGGATAACATCCACTGCAAGGGTCGAAAGAATGGGCATTCTGAAAAAATCGCTTATTTTTTTAGGGCTGGACAAATACCTGCTTGTTTAATTTTCAGTATTTCTGCCAGAAAAGCATTTAGATGAACCCACACTCCCTTTTAGAGTTTATTTAGAATGCAAAAACCATAAAATAAATTAGGTCATTTAAATTTAAATCATAAATATGCACGATTTCCTTTGTACTTGGCTGATAATGAACAACTATAAAAGATAAAATTAGAAGAACACACCAAAGTAAAGTCATAACCTTGCTGACAGATAGCAACCACAAGGGACTGCGGTGTTCACTGGTGCAGAAAAAGGAGCTAATAGAAATTAAACAAAGTCTCAAAAAGTACAAAACATCCAAAAAGTGAATGAATAAATCTCTAATATGTTCCTATGACCTAATGCATCTAATGTCATGTCGAGTCAGGGGGCTAATTGTTCTCTGTGAGTCTTTGTTGCTTGACGAATCTGTGTGTCAAAATGTATTCATGGAAGCTGCACTCCCATGGGTGGCAAATGACCAGCTAATAGTAAATGAGGTCTGCCTCAGAAAATCCTTGTTGCATTTCCACTGTGTACTTTGCGTTGGACTGAGGTGACCAAATACCAATTTAACTGATTTAAGTGCCAGTATTCCCATAGCTTGCTTAAATGGTGCCATTTTACAGAAAATGACTGCTCTCATCAGATGAAACCTCTTCTGGATATCACTGGCGTAATGTATTCGCAGGTGAAGGACACTGTGACCACAAACGCTGTATGTAAGGAAGATAAACTGCGGCGACATTACTGCAGAGAGTGGGAGATGATTTGACTTGCTGTAGCTCACAAGACAGTGCAGTCAAATCAGGGTACTGGCATTACAGAACAAAATAGCTGATCAGCGTACCACTGATCACAGATTACATGTGTAGTGAAGCGCACCTGAACGCAGCACAGGGAAGGCTCCTCCTCTAGCCCCGCCCCCTGGCAGGTAGAAAGTATAAAGTTCTCCCACCTGGATTTAGACAAACTTTTGCTGGTTCTTCATGGTGGTTGGTCACATCTGAGGTGGTGAGTAAGGACCTCACATCTAGAGTTTTAGCATTTTCTTTTCACAGCTTGTCTCAATTTTACATAGTGTTTATATATTTAATCAAATTAATATTTTGGATACCCATCATCAGTATCCAGATTTTGTCCTCTTTTTAGGTCCAGTTCTGGGTTTCTTTTTAGTTTATCAAATGATTTGCTTTATATCATCTGCTTTCTCTGCCTCCTCAGTCATGAGCCTGTGTCCTAATTTCTCACTAAACTGTTTTGTCTTTCAAATTTTCATTATTTTCTGGGGTGCCCCAGGTGGTGTTGTTGGCTCCTTAGTTACTTTCATTACCTTAGTTATCGCTTTGACTTTTTTAAAATTCCACTCCTTGCCACATATGGAAATGCAACCCCGAGCTCACAGGCCTTCCCTTCAGTGGTGCCGGAGTTGGCCCACCGTTTAGGTGATGTATTGACAAATTGTGTCTCTTCAGCACAATAATAGCTCTAGTAATCAGGAAAAACCTGCACAGCAAAAAAATCAGCTTCAAGAGGATGGAAAAGACAATTTACCACACATCACGATGTACTGCATTTCTGTATTTTGAAATATTACAAAAAGCTCCTACATAGATTTTCACTGTTTCTAAAGCAACATCACTTCTTTAAAAAAGAACTAGATGTGAAAGGACTGAAAAAGGGGGTCAAAGTTGAGTTGGAAGGTTTCTGGCCTGCAGCAGTAATTGATAATTAAATGCTGCAGAGCGAGGAAGCCTGAGAATTCAGGTTTAATATGAAGAACTTTGCTTTAAAGAGACTGTAATTGACACCTCTGGTCCTGCAACAGACTAAAGAAGTGAAACTGACCAAAGTCTACAGTATAATGGAGAAAAAAGCATACGCGAGAGCTATCCCTGATGACAAACAGGTTTTAAAGTCTGCCTCCCATTACTGTTAATGCCCATATCAACGAACAGACATATTTTCCCTGCAGACAAACCCTCCTCATAACGAGCTGGATGTGTTATCCCTGCGTTCACCTTCTGTTCAACTTCATGAAATCCCATTCAGACTCTATGAATATACATTTGAAAGTATATCTGGAAAATTACAATTGCAAATTCCGTCATAAACATATGATAAATATTCCATTACTCATGAGCAAAGTGGCTATTTCACTTGCGCCGGGTTTGCACTGAGGTTTAAGTTGTATTAAAAACCCTCAATGAAAGCAGCCTCAAGGACTAAAATACCAAGTTTAGCAAGTCTGGAATAAAGAATATGAAACCAGTTCACTATTTTGTAGTCTGCCGACTGTATCTGCCAGTTGTTTGTTAATGCAACTTCTTTGCTCACATTGATCAATGTGTGCATTTTATTTGAGAAAAGCTGATTGACGTGTCATTGCCCTGCAGTTCCAATTACGCTGCAATGGCACCTCTGATCCCTCCAAAAAATTATGAAATGGAAGATTAACAAAATGTTGAGAAAAGCGCAGACTTCTAAACTGCCACCAAATAACCAAATATTTACTTTAATTAGCCTCACGCTGGAAGTTATTTACTATGCATGAAGGAATAACTTATCTGGAGATCAAACAAAAGTTGTTTTTGGGCCTTCAGTCATGAATCTAGCACGGAATACCATCAGAGCGACTACCTGTTTGTGTTTCTGTTAGATAAATGCAGACTTAAGATTCAATGAGAAAAGCAACGAGCTAACAGGGCCGAGCTGCTGGCATACTATTTCATGCCGTGTTTGGCTTCCCCCACTGGCATGGGGTGGAATAAATCAACGCACACACAAACACACACACGTGCGCACACACACACAGTGCCCTGCTTTAGCCAACATATTGGACTGATATTTAGTGTCACGGCACATCATATTTCTCCTGAGGACTGAAATGCGTGAAGCGTGAACAGAATCCTTGTTAGTGTCTCTAAACGGACTACTGAAAACTGAGAGACTTTTTTTTTTTTTGGTGTACGTGTGCTGCATGCGTGTGTGTATATGTGTGTCCAAGTACTGTAGCATACGCAGAGAGTTGGCGGTCTTCCCTATTCCAATTTCGGCATCTGAGTAGCAGAATCTTGACAGTGGGAACAATTAACGTTAGTGACTGGAAATTAAATCGCCAGCCAGATGCAGCTTCACCACGAATCCATACTGAATACTAAAACTAATATAATAAGCCACGGGATGTGTCCGTGTGTCTGTCTGTGCGAGTGCCTGAGTCAAAATGGGTCCATGAAATAGCCATGGCGTGTCCGTCTGCTTGACTTCACGGTAATGGAAATGACAGAAAGGGTCACACAATACAAAACAGCCATGACTTCTCTCCATCAAATCCTTTTTATGTCACTCACTTCAAAAAAATCACATTTCGCCCAGACAGGGAACATTATTTGTCTGTGTCAACTGCAACCTTAAAAAAAAAAAAAAAGACATTTCATATCTCGGCACAGCAGGGTGCCGTGCTGAAGGGGAGACGGCACCATCAGGAGTGTGTTTTTACAGCATGTAAGTATTTCTATGACTAAAGCATGTAGTGTGTGTAATGGATTCCTCCACAATGGTTGAATTCTAAGTTTTTAAAAAAAGAAAAGGAATTTAAAAGCAGTGGGGGTTCCTTCCATTAAAAGTGTGCAATTGTGCCCCAAGGTGTTCTGGCAGCCAGTTTGAGTGTGTGTGTGTGTGTTTGTCTTTGTAAAAAAAGAACAGAGGTCATAGAGAGGGCACTCTGTAGCAGGGTGGGTTTCTGCTCTGATTTTTTTTTTTGCATAGTTAACTGAATGACTGCATGGGGTGTGTTTAGATTTGGGTTAACAAAGCCCAAGTGTACCGAGCAATTATTGCTGGTACGTTCCCATAAAAATAGCATTTTGAAAATGATGAAATCCGATCTGGAGAAACTGAGCTGAAAGAAGTGAGGAATGAGCGTTCACCTGCAGCGAAGTTATGGCACTTTGAGAACGTTTCCCTGTCTCCACATATCAAGCGCGATCGAGCTGCGTCTTTGAAAATGAAACTGTCTTGAAGCAAACTCTCTATCATTTGATATGTGGTGGTTTTGCGAGACAGCTCTGAACTATAATCCTTCCTACGGTGAGCCCGCCAATCATTTGTGTGTGTGTGTGTTTGTGTGTGTGTGGATGACGTGCAACAGCATGTGAGTGTGTCTATATGATCGTGTCTTTCGGTGTGGTTGCACATGGCTGCGCATTACATACACACACACACACACACACAAATCAGCGTGCATGAGGCATTATGTGTGCCAGAACAGGATGGTTTTGATTGGCTGGGAGGCGCGTTTGCATATTCATGAGCAGAAAACCATTTGTGGTTTGATGAATGCTGACAGAAGGGCCTGCTGGATAGGAGTTGACACAGCTAAATTAACCGGAGACCGATGTCATTTTGTCACAGGAACACACACGTGTGTGCACACACATATACACAAAATCACAGACAAGAGCGAAAGCTACTTAAATAGGAAAATCCACCTCAAAACAAAACTGTGAAAAGATTTCACATTTTAAAAAGTCAACATCTATAAAGGCTGAACTCTCGAGGCTTGAAAGCAGAGAGTCAAAACCTGAATTGTTGATGTCACGTGACACATTATAGAGATGTTTCATCAGTGCTTAATAACTCTGTGGGCTCATAAATGCTTTGTCTGAGATATTCCATCCCAGTGAGTATAATTTGAGTGCGGAGCTTCCAGCTGTGACTCAGAAAAAGCAGCCGTACTCCAGTAAAATCACCACGGGCGCTGTCATGGTGTCCTCCCTGTTGTTTCCCCATTATTCACCGTCGGCTCAGGGATTTGTCTCGAGACGACATCATCACCGCGCTCGGTCTCGGCTCCTCGGGTTAAGCCCCGACTTGTTTCGAAATCACTAAAGAGATAGCACACATAAAACAACAACCTCCAGCTGACACGCTCACATATTTATACACACATGATGCGTGTTAACCTCCATCCACCCCACCCTCTTATTCCTGACTTTGTCCCCTCACTTCATCCACACGCTCTGCTTCTAAAGGAACCCTTTCTTTCTTCTCCTCCACCTCGTGGACTATTCTTACTCCTTCACCCAACCACTTCACCCTCCCTCTAGTCTGCAGTAAAGGAAACAGCACAATCACCAGTAAAGCTCCTCTCTCATCGTTCTGCAGGCACACACACAGACACACAGACAGACTGGTGCTTAATGCCCCGCTACTACTCCAATCTCCAGTACATCTCCTCTCCTCATTTCCACACCCACATTCAATTACTACAAATTACATGCAGTTTAATTATTATGGCGCAGGAGCTCTACTGTTCATTAGCTAAAGAACGGCAGGAGTGATCGCAGAAAGAAAAGAGTGGGATGGCTTTTTTTTTGTCTTGTTTTGTTTTTAGCTGCACAATGGGAATGGACGTGTACAGTGGGAGTAGGGTTTTGGCAAATGAAAATGCAGCAAATGAAGCATGAAGGAAGTGAAATATCGTGCTGGCAATAAAGTAAACACAATGAATACCAATGATCTACAAGGCGATTTAATAAGATGTAAGACCACATATGATGGAATGATCAATAGGCTATTTTGAACCCTACAGAATAGACGAGAACAGAATAGAACCAGCTGCCAATGGTGTGGGGGAAAAAAGCAAAAAAAAAAAAAAACCCCACTTTCCTAAGTCTTAATTCTCCCTCTTGATTCAGCTTTTGAAATATTTATTGTTCATCTGGTTTTGACATTTTCTCACCATTCATCCAGCGATGTCATGGCAAATTGGATTTCATGAAGGCAGATGGGATAGATGAGAGGATATTAAAAGACCCAAAGAAAGAGGCAGCCACAATGCCTATTAATGCCGACAGTTTCTGTCACTTCTCTTTTGAGTGCTTCTGTGTTTCAAAGTGATCGAGGAGGAGATGGAGACAGACTCTGTGCGTGGCTGTAATCTCGCTCTCGGTGTCTTGCACACTTTAGCTTCAAGTTTAACCCTCGACCCCTCTCTCCACAAGCACTTCCTTCCCCCGAATTCTGTTCGATTACAGACCCTCTATAAGCTGTTGTTTTATTTGATTCACACTTTATGCTTTGAAGATGCTTTATGCTTTCCCTCGCTGTGAAATTTTCCACCCTTTGCGACATCTCCGGTTATTCTTCCTCTTATCACTGTTCCCTCCTCTGTCGTCCCGGTTTATCAAGACTTTATCTTACGATGATGACAGAGGATGAAAAGCTGGCATCGCCGGGCTTGCAGACACACGCGCAAACATACACCCACGCAAAGCACTTGAGACGGACAAATAAAAAACAATATTTGAATAGAGACCAAATTGCATATACACATACGCAGAATGAAAGGCTAATCTGTTGACAAGAGCAGTGTGTCTGCTGTGTGTGGCTGTGTTTGTCTCTTGATGAAACTGCGATGAAATGAGGTGATAGCGATGGCTGTTTCTAACCACAATTTCAAATGGAATATAAAACAATGGAGTTCTTCATCAGATAGCTGTATTCTTTTTAGAATTACAAATAAACAATGCAGTCTTTATCTGCCGAACAAACAAATGACCTCTCTTTTGATTTCTGACACGCGCGCGCACCATACATGACAACGCACAAGCGTGCTCGCCCCCGTGCGTCTTCCTGACGAGCTTGACAGACACAAGTCGTGGACCTCATTTCCATTTCCACCACCTACCAAAGTCGCTGTCGAACGAATTTCTCTGTTGACTTTCACTACTTCGGCACAGCTTTGCTGTTCAGATCAGACAGACACACAGCCGCAGGGGCTCCTTTCACCACAACCACGTCAATGTGTGTTAGTGTGACAGAGCGTTGTGTTCTGCACTGAGACTGGCAGAGATGGAGGGGTTTAGAGTTTAGAGTGTGTGTGTGTGTGTGTGTATGTGTAAGAATTTAGATGTGAAATATGTGTGACGTGACCTTTTCGCTGTTCCATGTGGCTGAGTGTGCATATTTCGCATGGTATGTTCACAGATTTGCGCACTATTAGGCCCTGGATGACGACTCAGAGAAATTTCCTGCAAGGATGAGCGAGAAGGAAATGATTGGAAAATGTTCTTTTTTTGTGTGTGTCATCACCTTAATGGGATGAATGGTCCAGATGGGAGGCGTTTCAATGTTTTTGAGTTGTGAATATGGTCGAGTTGATCCAACTTTCAGAAAAGTTTCTCAATCGTAATTATAACTTGGGTGTTGACCTGGACACCATTTACATATTTGTTTAGTAGATCAGGTAACTCAGATGTGGTAACTAGTACACTTTATTAGTAATTAGTAAATGTGGTAACTCAGATATGATATGGACAAAGAATTAAAGGTAGTACTGCTCCGACAGAGAGCGACAGACAGTTCTGTGAATTGAATTATTCCAGACTGCGTGTAAAGTTTCTCTGATCTTGATGACGTCAGTGTTATATACATATGTAATAATGTACAGCTAATATACTGCAGGTAAATTTAGTGTCAACATAAATTCATCTTCACTTATTTTCCTCAGAGTCGCTTATCCTTCATGTGCATCGGCTTGTGTGATAAAGTGCACTGACAACAAGACACTGGACTTACTAGACACAGCGTTAGCAAACGAAAGCTACACACAAAAACAACATAATCTGCACATTCTGTGACAACATAATGAACAGTGAAGTGCTCTGAACAGGAAGAAGTCTTCAGAACCTAAGTTTAGTGCAGTTACATTCGACTTCTTAATGACAGGATGTGGATTAAAAATAACATTCATGCATTCATGGACTATGTCTTTTCAGTCTTACTGAGATGGCTCCGTTTTGCATTTCGAAAGAGCTGCACATGGCCTTCCCACAGCTATACATCAGACTGTGCATAAGCAAAGCAATAGATGTCACTTAGGAATGAAAATTCCATTAAGCAGATTAGACTGCTTTGTTTTTTTTTTTGTTTTTTTCGGCTGCCATTAACGTCAAAATGCATTTCACATCTAGATCAAAGTCATGTTGTTCTGTGAGGATAATTTGGCTTGAGAAAAAACACAGTAATATTACAATCTTATGAAAGGATAAAATGTTACAAGTGCTCAGAAAGTGACAGATGCTCATGTTTTGGAAAACCAGGCCCTCCACAGTAATTGCACGTCCTGTATCTGCGCCTTCGTTATCTTTCACTACATCACCTGGAGGCCTCCTATCAATCAACATCACAATGAAACATGGTTGCTTTGAAGCCCTTAGGGGAGGCATAAGAGAGAGATGGAAGAGCGAGAGACAGACGTTAGCGAAACTGGTGAGAGACAAGCGGATTTCGGCGGTCATCCAGCCGTTTCTGAGTAACAACAAGGCTGGCATCACGTTTGCTGTCCTCACACAGAAGACACGATCACAGCATCCTAAAAGAAAAGAACTGGAGAAAGAAAGGAAACTTTTTCTCATGTTGTCCATTTCTTTCCCTCCAGTGCACACAAGCACTTGCTAGCTATTTGTTTCCGGTTGTGCTTTCCAGAAACGCGCTGAGCTGTGAGCAGGTAACCTCTGCTGCCAGGCTTTGTGATGACTAAGAGGACAGTGATTCACTCTTAACTTCACCCTAAACTTTTTACCCACCTTGTGCTCTCTGTCCAAACATTTTAGACTACCTTCTTTAGCAACTGTTGTATAAAATTCATAATATGCCAAAGGGCAGTTTCTACAGTTTCTACAGTGATTATGTGGAAGACTTGAGGGAAAAAAAGGTTTCCTCATTGCTTTTCGCCTCTCCTTCAACTCTCTGACTGCAAATTCATCCTGTACGGTCGAGTACAGATACTTTAACAGCTATTTGGACAACGAGTACATTCACTCTCCAGAAATCAATCTGCTCTGTGACCTCTCAATAATCTTTCTGTCCTTTGTCTCCATTCTATCTTTCTCTCCCTCTCTTTTTCTCATCTGCTCACAGATTCTTTATCCTCACGACTTGTTCATACCCAGACCTCCCTCCCTCACCGTCTGCCTGCTCACTTTGAATGATATCTAATGGTCTCTCCCTCGCTCTCTGGACCTATAAGTGTTTGTCGCTGTAATTCAGCCCTCAGCAGATAAATTAGCATCTGTCAAGACTTTGCTCTGTGCCGAGAGCTCTGGCAGAAGCTGCTTTTTTTTTTCTTTTTTTTTTTGCTCAGTGGTACACTTCAGCACCCTGGCACCTTCACTCATCCCGTTATTTACTCTGACTCACAGGTAATGAAGCAAAGGACTGGTGAAACCGTGTGTGAGAGAGGAAAGACATAGCGCTCCTGGAGCCAGAATGGACATCTGGCCTTGTGATACTGGGAGGCTGAGTTGCAAACCAGGGACATACAAATGTTTACAGTGGAAATGAACAGCTGTGCCGGGGGCAGTTTAGGTGTACAGTGCAAAAGGTGTTTATCTGAAGGCTTTTAGCCAATGGCAACAACTGTGCCATGTGTTTCACAGAGCCAAAATAGAAATGAACAACACGCTTTAGAGGAGCTGCACAGTTGCTGCCTCTAACGTGGGAAAACACCGGTCGATTGCACATATTTCATTTTTTTTTCCAGTTGATCATATTGAGTTCAATTTATTCAGACTGGGGAAATAAGATTCCACTGCATACCAGGACTAGCATACATCTTGTTAGAGTGCAAATGGCTCCTAGAAAAGGGATAAACAACAGCATTTTGCTGGAAAAGGCATCGGTGCTTTCTGCAAGTGCAAACTCCCAAACTTTCACTCACTGATGGAATTTTAAAGCAGCAAATGTTTTTTTTTCCCTCCCAAGATGATGTAAATCAGAAAACAGAGGACTGTTTAAATTTTCAGGGAACACAGCTAGAAGCAGCTAGCTAATCTCAAAGCTGTACTAAATAATGAAAGACCTTTATTATGATTTTATGTATGACTGATACAACCTTCATCTCTGTATACCCTCCATCTCATTATGAAAACAGCGATACATATCCAATCAAAGGTACAAACATACCATTTGTTGACTTGAAATTAATTGAATATGAATAGCTTGAAACATTTTTTTCTATATGTGCTATCCACTATTGAGTACATTGGGTATGGCAGCTTAGAGCTTTCATTGTGATGTGTGGAAGCAATTAAAATTACCTACAAAACATTTAATAATTTAGCACATCAACCAAATAGTAATATTTTGTCATTCTGCTCCATTTGTCCCAAGAACATCTGTGGATAAATGTGACAAACGGGCCATTGAATTGGTGTCTCAGAATTAAAGTACGAAAGAATGAAAAAGTCTGATCCATTACAGACGTCTCTTACAACCTCTGGCTGGCACGGTGAGAAATCTGAGCCAAGTAAAGTTAATTGAAAGAGCAATTAAAAGAGTGTAAAGAATATCTGATTGGATTTGAAATCTGCAGCTGGGGATAAGAGCAGAATGAGAAAAGAGGACAAGAAGCCAAACAAAGGCGAAGTGATGGAGGAAAGCAGGAAGCAGAAACTAGGCCAAATGACAGAGGCCCTAATAGGTTTGTGTTCAAGTGGACTAAGACAAGAGTGACCTCCGTTCCCAATTGACACCCTGTTGTGTAATCTGCAGCGGGCTGCTGAGTCGGCCTGCTCTGTCTCGCACACGCCCAAACACTCACGAATACATGTACACAAATCAACACATACATATACTTAAGCTCAGGGTCTGATCTGTCTCCCTTCCAGCTCAATCTGACAGCCGTGTCAGCTTCAATAAGCCTCCGTTTTCAGCTGAGGCTCTGCGGTTATCTAATTGCATTATCTTCCAGCTACCTGAGACACCACTGTGTTTTGTTCTGCTGATGCCGACGCAGAGACGAGACATTAGTTATTGTAGAGGTGGATTCGGAACAACGCGGGTGCTGTGTTGACAACATTGCCGGCCACTTAAAGGTGATGGTGTGCGACGATTACAGCTGGTCTGAAACGTGGAAACGTATGTGCTCTCATGCGTTCGCACAACACGCAAACCAAAACACCATGCATGCAAAGAACACACTTATGAAATCCCTCCGGGAGGTTAATCAATTATTCATTAATTCCCGTGTGCTGAGAATGATGTTCTTTTGAAATATTGATGATAGCGACTAGACAGACAATTGTGTTTGTGTTGTTCTTATGAGTGCGAATGGTAATAAATATATAGGTGTATAAACATTTCTTTGTGTGGTACATTTTTCACAAGACTGGGTGTACCTTTGTATTTTCTCCAACATAAGCACTGTAATCTTTTGTTTAAAGTTGAAATCTAGAACCTATTTTTGTCAATTTGATCACTTGAATGTTGTTACAGCTTAAGACTCACTCACTTCCTGTGCCACCATTCGGTCTTATTACTATCACCTATTATCATTACCAACTGCCTGTCACCTTTCTGTGTCGACGGCACCAAAAATGTCTCTTTGAAGGAGACCCAACAAGTGTAGTAATGAAAACCTAATTCATTGCTTTTATATGAAAAAAATAAGTGGCACCTCTTTAGAGTGCAGTCTCAACCCTTTAGTAAACAAATGATGAAAACCATTATATGGTCGGTCAAGGACATTTTCATTTAGGAAGCACACAAATTCATTACACACAAATGCTGTTTGTGCTAAACTGTCTGCAGCCCACTCGACTGACATTGTTTATGCTGATACCAACATCAATCATTTTAAAAGATCAATATGACAGTACAGCAACTTTTAATCTTAAACATAATGTAGAAGAAAGATCTTGATATCGATCCCTTAGTATCTATTTTTGTCACAATATTAGTTGGCCATTTTTACGCTTGGAAAACCCATGAAAAGTCCGTGTTCTCTGATGGATAAATGATGCACCACTAACACTGTTTCTAAATAACCTCAAGCCCAGTTTTCATTTATATTTTGTAACTTTTAATTAGGATATACTCCGATATGACATATCTGTAGAGTTGAATCTGTAACTATGTCAATGGCTGGGCTTTGGTTCCAAAGCTGTGGTGCTGGATGCAACATAAACACTGTGCACTGGAGAAATGACTGTGGATTTAGTATCACAGAACAAAAGCTGCTATATTGGCATTGAATAGAGGCCACTTATTGACTCCACACCCCACCTTTCTCCAACAAATGATGATACGTGGTCACTTAGACACGCACCGAACAGCTTAACCTCTACAGATTTTGTCTGGTCGTTGAAAGCGGTGACACTGATTGGTCTGGTAATGACGGTTGGGTATTGATTTGTTCCGCTGTAGACAGGGGACCTTTAGTTTAAAGGTGGAATTTGTGATCTGCTTTCTGCCGGCA
>JBAJHX010000051.1:11099020-11110918 GCA_037176925.1 Amniataba percoides
TGGGTATTGATTTGTTCCGCTGTAGACAGGGGACCTTTAGTTTAAAGGTGGAATTTGTGATCTGCTTTCTGCCGGCAGTTTTTCTTTCATGTGGACATGAGAAATACCACCTAAGGGGGTGGGGGGGCACATAACGCAAATTAATGGTTGGAGACATGGGATGAAGATCTCCACGATAAACAGACACTGCAATTTGTGTTGTAGAAGTCATGTTGAAACATGGCAGCGGCAGAGAACTCAATGCTTCTACAAGACATCCAGAGCAGAAAAAACGCATCGTGCCAGCATGTTACAGGGCAGATAGCAGCAGAGACGGAACCGCGTATACATTTATAATGTACAAGGCACTTTGTCGGTGGTGACAAGATAGCGAAAGGGACTTATGTATACTAACAGGAATAAAACAATGGACACAATGGGCTTGAGTTATATATAAAACATATCCATAATTTACATGGGCAAAATAATCTCACAAGATAATAGAAGAAGCTACACCAGCTGCTTTGCAGCTCAGTGCCTTTAAATGCAGATGTAAAATACGTTTAATTGCTGTGAATATTTTTTTCTAGATGTGAACGTAGCATGGATTTTATTTGCACAAAGCTGTGCTGAGGGGCTTGAGGCAATTTTCTCCATCGACTTCCTAAACTGTCTGAGCTCAGCTGCTTCGAAGGCTTGCGGGTATAGTTAGCTGCATGTGTTTGTGTATGTGCGTGTGTTTGTGTGTGTGAGAGAGAGAGTGGGGGTGGGGACATATATAGTATATGTCCTATATACGTGTGTCTGCTGGAGAACACAATCAGACCACTGGTTTGTATGTGTAAATAATCCACAGCATGAACAGGAGGTTTATGTGAATTCCCAGATTCCCCGACCGCGGGATGCTGAGCCGGACACGTTTCATTCTTCTCAGACTGATAGCCTGGTGGAAGTCGCAGAGACCGACGCTGCCTTGAGCGGGTCCATTAAGGAAATGAGAGCGATCAATCACACTGGATTAATCCAACTTGATCTACCAAAGGCAGATAAAGAAATTTAAATCTGCACCAACAGACCCGCGCAGGGACAAATACAACATGCTAACATGCATGCTCGCATACGCCACACTCCCACAGACATTTAGACACATACAGTACAGAATCGTGCTCTTATATGCAAACCACACAGATCAGGATTGAGTCATCTGAATGGTTCTAACAGAAGGGAAAAGCTAGATTAATAACTGTGCATGATTGTTAGCGTTCCACACGTTGCCTCTGTGACTGCAACACAACGCCTGCTTCAGGTGAACAGGATTAAACTGGCACTATCATTTGTAAATCCCAGAGAAAGCAACTGTTCTCCACCACATCAGTTGTAAGGTGAGTGTTTCTGACAGGGAAAAATGGTTGCGCTTGTTAAAACCGTTCCCATTCAAACGTGGTGCATTTCTCAGCAGACAAATCTACTGAATGTTACATGACAGAAACAAAGAATGAGAGATTTGGGAAAACCTTTCAGAAATTGCCTTTTCCTGTCGTGCTTCGGCACGTCTTTTATTTACTGAGAAACGGATGGGCCCTATCATCCGAGCCGACAGGTAATGCCATTTAAACTTTCCCAGAGAGAGGAAGAGCCCAAGGCTTGGCAGTACAGCACAAACGCTACCAGATCCGCTCTAAAGCTGCTAAACAGATACTTGAGTGGAAGAAAGCCGCCTAGACACGTCTAGATAAAGCATTGATGGGCTTGTTGGCATTCAGTACACAGCCACTGCAAAGAATAAGATGTTGTTCTTTAAGCAAATAACGCATTCATTAATTATCATGTCACAAACAAGAACGCTAAACTAATTATTGAGAAGATAATGCACAATAGTAATGTTTTTTTTTTCTGAGCATGTTGTCCAGACACAATGTCAAAAAACTAAAAAAAACAATAAATGTAAGATGTTGAATGAATCTTCCCCCATTCCCACAGATCTTTGAGAGATATGACGATGTCTTCCAAACGTTTAAGACAACTTGAGTTCGTTCTCATTAAGCAACATAGCGCGAAGCCAGATGTTATTTTATCCATTAATACAATTGCAAAATAAAGCCTCTTCTCCTCCTTCAACTCACGACATTTATCAAAAACATCGTCTTAACAAACCGCACCTCAGGGGCAGAGGCAGAAATCAGTTATTGGACACTGATGCTGATAAGGCAACCATTAGGGAGAGCTTTTGTGAGTGTGTGTGACAAGTCTGGCGGCAAACATCAACAGCTTCGTGACATTATCACACACTGCTGACAGAAGTTTAACAGGATGGCTAATATCAGCGCTGCTGGTGTCGTTATTACTG
This sequence comes from Amniataba percoides, assembly GCA_037176925.1. Lineage (NCBI taxonomy): Eukaryota > Metazoa > Chordata > Actinopteri > Centrarchiformes > Terapontidae > Amniataba > Amniataba percoides. Next base: position 11,101,347 of record JBAJHX010000051.1, read on the forward strand.
CCACACAATTATTGGAAGGAAAGCTCGCCGCCGCTGACATGATTGTGAGTGTGTGTGTGTGTGTATGTGTGTATACATGCAAGTATGTGGCAGAGAGAGAGAGAGAGAGAGCAGCAAAGGGGAGAAAAGAAAGGCGCAGAGCGGTTGACCGTAATTTCAACTGACTGCATGACGAGTGTGCAAAAGACAGTGCATTTGTCTTTTCAGCCCACATGCATCTTAATTTAGCTTTGCGCCCATGTGTTCCCCCCATGTTTTAAAATGAAAACATCTCCGGTAAACTGAGCTTTCTCCTCTTCTGTTGAATCACTCCCCACTACTCTCTCTCACAAACACACACACACACACACAAATCACCAAACACACACCTAGATGAGGTTAAGTCCACCTGTCTAGAGCTTAGACAGATTCACTAGCGCTCCCAATAATTTCTCCCTCTTTCAGATGTTTTTTTTTTTTCTGCGGTGAAACGGCCTCTTTTATTCGCTGCCATTACCTGTCAGGAGGAGCTGTTTTCTGTGTTCATCTTGTAGGAGTGGAGGGAGAGAGGGAGTTACTGTAGGGCAGCAGACAAAAGATTTAAGAAACTGTCTTGAGTTTGTGAGTACATCTTAAAGAAAGAGAGCAGCAGGTAGTGTGTCTGTCCTTGCATCTAGCTGTTACAACCTAGACAGCCACTATTGTTAGTCATTGAGGTTGGTTTCAGTGGTATTTGTAGAAGTAAAAACTCCGTCTGGACATTATTTATTTTGACTATTCTTAAGTCTACACATGGTTGATCCCAATCACTGCGAATTCAGGGAAGAAGTGCTCATCAGACCATGAATGGCATTCACGAAACATTTCATGATACCTTATGTTTTGTGCTATGGGGTAACTCAATGATACAGCTACACAGGGAACTGATTTGGCTGCTGGATCTGCTTCTTTCCACGCTTGATGCTGATTTCACGTGACATTAGGTTTAGTTGTAAAAAAAAGCTAAATAAAAAGTCCTTAAACGCAGCCGTGCTGTTTGCCTCCCCGAGTGTCGAACTTCCAAACCAACTTTTTTTGCACTGCTGACAAACATTACATTCATGCCCTCGAACAAGAAGCCAGAACAAAAGACAAAAGAAAAACACAGAGACAAAGAAATGGAAAGAGACATACACACAAAGATGAAAAGAGAGCTGCAGTGTCGCTGCAGCAAACAATGTAAATCAAACAGGAGTAAATTGCACAGTGAAACAAACGAGCAGGGGAGAGCAGATCTAACTCTTATTAGAGCGACCTCTCTCATCCTTTGTTTTCTCCTCATCTGTCTATCTATACCGCATCTCTGCTGCCCTGAGAGACGTGTCACTTCCTCCTTGCAGCATTTCCTGAAATAGCACCAGTGGCCTCCGAGGTGTTGTGCTGCTACATAAAGCGGCGTATCCAACAAAGCACTTGGAATACAGTACACATACAGTGTGAGGGGTTTACTGTGCCGCTCATCTAAAATCAGTGTTGGTGACATTATTTATTTATTGTGGCTTACACATGCACATTTCAGCTTAGTTCCGCTCTCTAAACAATTCTCCCAGGTCCAGCGTCGAACAAATAACACATGGCGTGTCGTGTCAGTTTTGTTGTAGTAAAAAATTCCCTGCAAGACATTTTTCCTTTTGTGACAAGAACAATGGTATAGAGTATTTGCAGTTTTCATTCATCAGTTATCAGATATTATTTGAACAACTTGTATATATATTATTTGAACAACAATATATAAAATCACAGAGGCTGTGATTAATGGTGTATATTGCTGTTAATGCTAAATTAAACTTCCCATTAAACCCACTGTTTCATGTGATAAACCAGATGTTGCCAGTTCCTCTCCCCTGGCAGCGCTCGGTATGCAGTGTTTTCTCTCAGACAGAGATTCTTCAACACTCTTTCGTTCCGCCATGAATATTCACAGAAGCTGCGAAAGCCTCGGCTGTATTTCTGACTTCCTCCTCATTGGATACACAACAAGGTGCAGCGTAGAGGACGCAGAGGCAGGGTCTACTGCTCGTGGAGAAAACGGCTGAGAGACTTTCTGATATCGGCTCCACTTGATGGTTGTCTGCTAACCATCTGAAACTGAGCTTCATTATTTAGAGTAAAATCTGTCACTTTGAAGATAAAATGGTTGAGAAATCTTTATTTCCTCGCCTTTTCATCATCCTTTCCGCTATATACTTTGTGTCAAGTAAATGAAATACCCTGCATTGCAGCGCAGCAATCATTACTGTCACTTTTCAGACTTTTTGGCTGCGGAGAAACTGTCCAACTGCTTCAACACGGGCACGCAGGCAAAAGCAGAGAAAAAAGGAGGGGGGCAGAACAGGCACAACCGAGCAGAAGAAACAAAGAAAAAGCTACAGCTACCCTGCAATTATTCAGTCTCGCACCGGGCACTTAATATATTCATCTCCGAGGGAAAGAAATGAGCGAGAATGAGAAGCGGGAGGAGAAGCAGAGAGAGGTGGGAAAAGAGGTGGCTCGAGGAAAGAAATAATCTCGAGTCATGCTTGGTGTGCTTTTATGACTTTATCAGCCGACGCCAGTAAAGAAACCAGACAAATACAGCTGCCTTTTTTTTTTTTTTTTGTCAACACAGACATAATACAGTCAGTAGTCTTCCCAAAATTGTCAGGCAACGGAGGCCATGGTTTCGTAAACATTAGCGTATATCTGCAGAAAGGAAGCATGGGCACCCTGGAGTATGACACTATCAGGGCCCGAGAAAATAACCAGCTTATGGCAGAGGAAACGATGAGCTAGCAACCTGTAGACAAAGCTTGATGCGGGCTGGGTAATTGAGACAGCATATTGCCGCAGAGTAACCTTCCCAGAGACATAACCATAATATAATGTGCTGGGGAAAGATTTCTCATTTACAGCCGGGTAATAGCACTTAGGTCAGAACAATGGCCCTCTCTACTTGGAAATTGGATAGGCTTTCTCATTAATATGTATTGGTGTTAGGAATGGGCTCAGGATGGAACTACGCGGCAAAAAGCCTGAAGTTTGCAGAGGGGAATCAAAGTTTGGGAGGAGAGCTGCGCACGTGTAGCAGCACAGGTGTGTAAAACAGATGCAGCCCAGGTATAAATATAATGTACCTGTGGGTGGTGAAGAGAAAGAGCAAACCAGGTAAAAGTGCATGCTATTATTTGTAAGGACACGATACTGTCACAATTACCACGAGCTATAGTGTGTGCTTTGGTAGAAGGTCACAGGAATATAGCTTAAATGCCTGTGATTGTTAATGTCATGCGCCATGAGCTTGTTTGTATTAACCTGACAAGTTGCACTTGCAGGACGCAATTTGTCAGATGTTTCATTTGGGCTTTACCATCGGTGGCTTATTCAACAGTTGACTGCTAATGGCCAATCAAGGCCGTTCAGCTGCGGCATTAATAAGCTGACACTTGCCACTATTACACTGCGTACACTCTCCCTTCAAGTCAGCGCCATTTCCTGCTGCAGTTCTTTCCACTGCACAACCACGCTCCTTAGTTTTTTTCCCATTCTTAAGCTTTAACTTAGGTATAATGTTTATGTTAAGATGTTTCTTAAGGAGGGTGGGGGGGTCACTACTCCCAGCAGATTTCTCATAGCTGCGCTGCTTATTCAAGAGCTCCCTTTAAAGAGTAAATCAATCTAAATCAGTTAAGTCAGGTCCTTGATGAAGTCTCTGACCCAGCTTAACATTCTGGACAAGTAACATCGCAGTCATCTTTGGTGCGCCTACACAGCATTGAAACTGAAAAGGCCAATAAATGCTCTCCTTTTTAAATGAAGATCTCCGAGCACCCTTGCCCCCCTTTCGCCAAACACAGTCATTTGTCACAATCAAACCCCCCGAAGCTGTTAAGAGCAAAACACGATCCTCTATTTCTCTCCGCTGCGCAGCTCTGTTAGAGATGTCTGAGGGTTGTGCGCTTTACTCAAAGACACATTAAAGAGGGTGGTGAATATCAGTAAATGCCCAGTCTCCAGTTTTCCGTCCATTTAGCGTCTGGCCCCTCCACAGGCCAAGCAAAGCCCCAGCAGCTTGGTGACTTTACATTAATTTTATTATCCTTTCGGCACATGCTACAATTGGCCTTTAGAAAGAAAAAAACTGGGGGTGGAGAAATAGATCTGTCAGAAACATTACCATAATAATGCCCGATGGTTCACAAGGTACAATTCTGTGACCTCTTTTTTTTTCTGAGAGTGCTTTAAACTCTGTGTTCAATATGTGTGTCATTCCATGAAGTAAGCTTACGATGATTCTTACAGCCAAATATGATTCATCAGTCATCCCTTTTTAACTACATGTACAGAAATATACCTGCCTAACCCTTCATCTAACCAAAGTCTGACCATTGCATCTGCCTGAACCTGGTGGAATAATTTGTATTTTCAACTTTGCCACGCACTTGTGAATGTCGTTCTTAAGTTCAAGTACCTTGAGAAAAATGCCCTGATAAAAGTGAAAATTGCCTTAATTTAGAATTTGGAGGATGTTCTTGATTTTCTGTCTTTCTGTTATTAGTGACGTCAGGAACACACAAATACGCTTACTCAAACAGACACGCATACACAGACATTAATTCACTCCCAAACCATTTTACATTTTTGGCACTCATTTCATAGTGTTATCCAGCGTGATTCACAAACCCATAAACCCACGTATACAGAAACACACAAACACACACACGGCCCTTTTAGACTCCCCAGGCTATGAGTGCACCGATAAAGTGTACTCCCCGACCGACTCCCCTGCTGCACCTAGCGCCAGCGACATGCAGAAGATTGTCATGCCAGATTTGTTCGACACGAAGCGATGGGAAGGAAACATAACTGCAGGGAATGTGTGATAGAGATGAACATCCAGTGTGAAAAAAACATGAAAGGGGACCATGGAGCGGGGGTGTCGGATGTGCTCAACCGGTACCAGCTACTGCATACTGATGCACTGAGATGCACACATGCTAAATCGCTCATTTCGTAATAACCAAAGACATGCACGGGCACAAAGGCTGCAGTGACTTTCATGAGCGTTAACCCTCGGGTGAAGACCTCTTAGGACGCAAGTAAAAACGTCTTTTGGAACTGTGACACATTGGAATGAGTCTCTTTCTGACCGAAGGCGTGAAAATCACAGTACAGAGTTTAGCGCGAGTCAAACCGCCATTAGTCTCGGCCCCTGCTTGGTTCTAAGCACGGCAGCCTTTCCAAACAGCGTGTTCTTCTCTTTGTTGCATAAATAACAGTCTTTGATTGACAGTATTCACAACCAGTTAACCGTTAAACGAGAGATGCGAGAATTGAAACATTTTCAACGGAGGCAAAAATCTAAAATGATTTTCTCTCTCTCAGCAGGGACCCACCTAGACAGAGAGAGCCCCGGGTCTTTCAGCTAGAACAAACAGGGTGAAAGGACTGTCGTGGCTTCTTGTTAATGTAATAAACTGCAGAGTATGAACAAGCTCCATAGGGAGAGCCTTTGATCAAGCTAACATCTCCCTTATGTCTGATGTATTTTAATCTAGAGAAAAAAAAACCCTCTGCTTATGTACCTTTTTATCCTTGTTTTTCATCTGACTCTTTTGTGAGCGGCGCAATCTCATCCCCTCGCTTAATCACAGAAACACACACACACACACTCACACACACACAAACACATACAATCTTTATTCTACTTCCACCTCTTCCACTTTCTCATTTTCACCATTGAGCCTCTACCTCTCCATCTCCGGCTCACAGCTCTTGATGAGTTTGTGAATCACTGAGGAGAGACGGGGATTTCAGAGAGAACGCGGCACTCTGAAGCTCCAGTGGAAGCTGATAATCCACAGAAGCGAGAGGTGGAGGCGAAATTTCGCTAATACCCAAACAATTGCTATCAGTGCTGCTCTCACTAAGGTGACAAAGCCCTACACAAATTTGGCTGTCATTGTGTGCAAATAGCAAGCTAATATTTGTGTAAAAATGACTGGGGCACAATGCGAAATGAAATCCTGTGACTCTGATTTTCATACAGAGAAGCGATTTGTCTGCTTGTGCTCCTGATGGCTTTGTTGTCAACACATCATGGATAATGATTAGCCTTAGATGATGGCTACAATACTTTATTTTTTTATTTTACTCTCTGTTTTGAGAAAAAAAAAAGTAATTTCAGAGCAAGTTTACATACATTAGTCAACTATAGCTGGCCACACTGGTTAATGTTACAGACTAGAGAAAAAAAATCTATTTCACTGTGCTCCTCAAAGTCAGTGGCACCAGCAGCTACCAGAAACTTTTTTGGTGTTTTCTTTCGTGTTATTCTATGCATGAGTTGACGCCATGAATCAATCAGTGATGTTTGGATCTTTAGGTGCTTAAAAAATGTTTATAACTTTCAACTGTTTTATGTGAACTGGGAGGAAAATTCTGCAATACAGTCGTCTTTATGCAGGAGACTCTTTTTAAGAGATGCACCTTTATTGTGTTTATTTACTATTATTGCAATGAGGCATTTCCGCTTAGAGGCCATGTTTGAGAGAAAGGTAAAAGGCAAAGGTGTTTGCTGTGTCACAATAGAGTAAAGTGAAAACAATGAATAACTTTCACCAGCTGCCTGTCATTTGTACTGCACAACAGCCAAGCTACAGACAAGTGACAAATAAAGGAAAAACCTCCACCTGACCTAAAAATTGATGTGAATCATCATGATGTTTTATGGTCTTCAACCTGGTTAAATATTTTTGGGGGATTTTTAAGTGACGTGTAGGAATATCTTGGAAGGAAGAACGCTGTTCATCCCTCCAGTAGACCTCAGAGACTGAGACCCGATACATAATGATAAACATTCTGCTTGTATAAAACTACCTTGCACTGGCATGCAGAAAGAGAGAGAGAGCAGCCAAGAATGTCTTATTTCCCAAAACTCACACAGCTACCATTTATTTTCTACAACTGAATTCATTTACCAGCGGCAGTTGTCATTACGGGCAATGAAATCATCAATTCCCTGCTTAAAGTGTACTTGCTATAGCTTTTTAGGACATTCTTACAATGTCAATTGTAATTAACATTGTGGGTTTGCAATTTAAAAATTGTGCTCTTTGAAATACCATTTCCACACAAAAACAAATAATTACTCCTCTTGAGCTGCTAACCAAAAATCCAAATTTTCTTGGCCGCTGTCAGATGGCCGCAAACAGGGTTATGATAGGGCAAAATTCTGCTTGTGAAAAAAAAAATGTTAAAAGGGAATCTCAGTTTATCAGCAAAGTGGAATGTCTTCCAGGCAAATAAAAATGACCTCTGAAAAACTACAAACTAAAGTAGCTCTGCTTTGCTGCTCTGTGTCTGAACCTGAAAATTTGGAGAAAAATTGTAATTTGGCAGTGTTGCATATTTTCACATGGAAGGTCTCCAAGAAATGACATGTACTTAATGAGACACAGGAAGGAGTAGATGTGTGTGTGTGTGTTTGTGCGTGTTTGTGCGCACGCGTGCTGCTCTGCAGGTGGTGAGTGGAGGCTTAATGAAAGGGCCAGTTGTTTTTGTGGGGATGATGTGCAGAGAGCAGATGGATCGGTCTCTCAGCCTCTCTGGTCTCAATCTTGTCCCACATTGCTGCTGTCGCCCCATTTAACAGCCAATTTCCTGCCAGCTCATCACAAACACACGTAAACACACACGCGTACACACTCAAAGGGAGAGAGCCTCACACAAGCAGTATGAGGTAGCAAGACCACAGAGGTGAGCATGAAAGGGAGGAAAGAGGGTGAAACAGTGGGGCGCGCACACACACACACACACACACACACACACACACACACACACACAACATGCAGTGAGGCACACCGGAGATGACATAGATATGGGGCATCTTTTGTGCAAGCACGACAGTATGTACATAAAGAGATACACACACGCACACACACACACACACACAGAAAGCAAACTCCTATGGGGAACCACGGTTGGACACCATACAGTTTTTAATGAGCTTGCTCCAGATGTCTTGTCAAGCTGCAGCGCATGAGTAGTTGATTAATCAAGTACAATCCACTAAAAAACACATACACACTAATCCTAATTTATCACACAGAGTAATCTCGATTTATCACAAACACAGTAATCCCAAATGACCCCACCCTTCTTCTGCCCCAATATCCCTCTCTTACACAAACACACACACACAATATGTTCCTGCATCTATCCATTCAGTTAAGTTCATCATTTACTGTTTCTGTCTATTTTCACTACTTCATCTCTCTTTCTGAGTGACTCCCTGCAAGCGCGCACCGACACCTGACTGATTCGCAACTAAAGTAGCTTTAGTTTGCTCCATCTTCTTCTACCTCTCACACCCACGTATGCTGACACATGGCATGCTTCAGATACTGCCGTGCCCACACACATGCTGCACACATGCTGCACACATGTGGAGGCGCCCTCGGAAAGCAGGATTTCTTATTCTGACTCCGGCAGCGGTGAGAATTTGCTGGCCTCTACGAAATGACCCCTGACTTTCAATCTTCGCACCTCGTGCAGCGGGTGATTGCAACGGCGCTCTCTTTCTCTCTGCCTTGCCACTGGCGGTCAGCCTTCACTCCCGGGTCATGTGACATCGCCGGCTGGCCAATGTGTTAATGACATTTCACTGGTGAGATATGGCTTTGGGGGACGCGGGCTTCGGTGTCCAGGCAACACGGGCGCAGGAACCAATGTGCAGTGTGCAGTGATATGGAAATTCGTGGGCGCTGAGGTCATGTTTACAGTTATTTGCCCGTGAATAAATGAACATGCCAAGAAGCATCTCAACATTACTGTGCAGTGTAAAAGTCTGCTGCTTCATTTCCAGATAAGTCTGAGCTGTTTTGCTCTCTCAGATTCATTCAAAACTTGTTCTGCTTAATTTCAGGACCAGTACCACTTTATGGCTTACTTCAGTTTCCTGGGTCTACCTATAAGGGCCTGTTGTACCCCTCTTTTATATTTGTCTCAGTCTGAAAGACTTTCTCCCCCTCATCCTGGTCCTCCTTCTTTCACAGTTCAGGAACTGCAGGGGGGTGATGAATCCAAAGCTCTGAGATGTGCCCATAGTGGAGTCTCAACCCCTGGGTTTCTAAATGGCTTCAGGCCCATCATCAATCTCCATTCTACCCTCTGTTCATCCCCATGCGCTCAACTTCATCCCACCCCTCAACCCTCAAGACAATTTCGTAGAAATGTGGGGAAATTCGATGCGCCATCGTACCGTAATTTCCACTTGTGGTTGCAGCAAAAGTTATACAGGCTCACTTTAATGGACTTGCACATGATGGCTAGTCTTACAGAGAATGAAAGGGTTCAGGGGAGCAGTAAAAATGCATTTCAGCCCGGATTGCTTAACGTTCCTCTGAAGTCATCAAAGATATAAAAAGGGAGCGACTCTTGCTGTCAGTCTATCAACATTAAGTGGATTAATTCTGTAATGAATTATGCAGTTTTCTTTTTTTGTTGTTGTTGTTTGGCTTTCTGTAAAGTACTGTCAGCAGAGAAAACAACATATATATATATATATATATATATAT
>JBAJHX010000051.1:11111500-11130426 GCA_037176925.1 Amniataba percoides
TATATTTTCTCATGCATACGTGTGTCTGACACACAGCTCCAGTATCTACAGTCTGTGTCAAAGAGAGAGCAGGGCTGCCATCGGTGCAGAAAGTAGTGAGAGTGAAACCCACACGTATAATATTAGCCACCCACCCCGCTGTGGATCAGACCAATAACTCCCAAACTCCTGGCTGTCGTCTGCACCTCGTGTCTGATCCACTGTATCAATCTTCTTGTGAGCTGATTTATCTCTCATCGCTTGACCGCAACCGTTGCTACGTGAACCAAATTCACGCAGGTCACGCCAGTGCTGCAGTGGAATTTACATTTCCTTTATAATTTCTTTGCCTCCTCCTGATATTCCTGCTCATTTTATGTTTCCAGTGACAGGTGCTGCAGCGTTGACAAAGAGGCACATGGCAGTGAAGCACCAGCAGGACCATGGAGAGTTATAGCACAGCAATACGCAGTGACATTACAGCATTTCAGCTCAGTGAGGGAACTGTTTACACACAAACACACACACACACACACATGCACATGCACACAGCACATGTCAGTACCTTCTGTGCGGATGGTGAAGGGGGAGTCCCCCAGTCTCTTGGCTGAGAACTGCCCCCCCAGAGAGGTCATTAGAAAGCACAGGCTGAAGAAGCCTATTCCCACCACGAATATCCTGCAACACAGGGGGAGGAGAGAGGGAAGAGATGAAAAGGGAGTTGAGATAGATAGACATATTTATAGGGAAGGGCAGGTAAATAGATATTTTGTGCGAGGGGTTTGGAAGCATGAAGATGAGGAGAGAGAGAGAGAGAGAGAGAGAGAGGGTTGGATGGTGGGGTATATAGAGGCAGAAAAAAAGAATGGATGAAGAGCGAGGGGCTTCGAAACAGAAAGGCCGGCAATTATGGAAGACAGGTTTGCAGGAAGGAACGATCGGCAAAATTGTGGAGGAGAGCAGAGGAGGCGGGGGGAGAGAGAGAAATGAAGAGACAGTCAAGAAACAGCAGGCAGCACATCCAGAAGGCAGAGCATAAATAGAGCAATGATCGCATGAAGACAAGACGAAAGTTGAAGCCAAAGGGCACCAGAACCGCTTCAGTGTTTTGATGGTTGCCGTACATTTCGGACAACTGCCAAAATAAGTGTGAGCAGTTGTGTCCCTTAGTGAGGGCAAAATGGATGCAATTATTTAAGGAATATCAGCAGCCCGTTGTAGGGGGGAGGGGAGAAAAAGGCAAGAAGAGGACAGGAGACAGCCACAGACAAAAAGGCTTTTAAGGTGAGAAGAGGAGCATAAAGATAGAGCGCTAACTAAAGCTCTGAGCTCAATAGCCGGGCTCGCTCACGCCTCTGTCTGAACCGTGCCAAAAAATAGGTCAACAACAATGGGCTATGCAATACCGTCTTCACTGTGTGACTTACTGTATACTCTGTGAACCAAATACATTCAGTTCTCCAGGTGCGTTTTTTTTTTTTTTTGTCTTAAAAATACTCACTTGCCAATATGCAAATCGAAAGTGTTATTGCTTGCAGCAGTAGTTTCTCCTGTCCATACTGGCTCTGGAGATATCCTTTTCTAAAGCAACTTTAATGTAAGTGGTTGTGGAGACACACGCTCACACAGTCCTCTGTTAAACTGAAGCTTATGTGAGTAAAGTTGGCATGTCATACTCTTGTAAGTGAGGACCCTTCAAACACTGGTGACTTTTTCAGTGCTCATGTGTGAGTATTATTTGAAAATGGACTTGTGAGCCTTTCCTTTGAAGTGGTCACGGGTGCTGATATTTTAACATCCATCGGGACGCGGGCTCCGATCCGCACTGCAGATTTCAACATAGAAACGTAAAACTCTCGCCTCGTATTGTCGTATTGTGGCACAGATCTGAAATGTACTTCTGAAGGGAAAATAAAATGAGCCTCCGTGTGGGTTCTCTCTTGTTAGACTGTTATATGAGAATCGGGTCTTTGACTTTAAAGAGTTGAAAATCAGGTCTTTTGTATCTGTGTAAATCCTGCCCTAGTTAAGCTATTCTCTTCAGCGTATATATGGATCAGAGGTTATCTCATGATGCCAAGGCTCTCTGGGGAACCGGGGAGGCAAAGCTGTCTGTGAATTCTGGACAAAATAGCAGTCAGCCTCCATGACTAACAAGTCCCACTTTCAAAATTCTCGCTGCTCTGCCACTAACCCCCGCAAGAGAAAATTCTTGGAGGATTTAGTAAAAGTAATGTAGTCCAAAGGCAGATTTATGTGACATTGACTGTCTAACACTCCAGTGCTTATTTAGCAGCTGAATCCAGATTCCTAAATGTCCCCATCATGTCATTTTTTTGGCGTGAATGCATTTTATTTTACAAAAAACTATAGGACTCCAAAAATAAGCAAGCAGTTACAAATCATTCAAAGCAATGACAGCAATGACATAATAGTAAGAAGGACAGCTTCTGTAATATAATTATCACTGTTGACTTCATAATGTAAGGCCCAACCCCGCACAAGTAACCTTTAAACTTTTAACTTTGTGTGCCAGAGCTTGAAAAACAGTACCATAACAACATAACAAATGAATGAATTATTCATAACTATTGCTTTCTCTTCAAAGCCAGGCAGGCCCTGTTTGCCTGAATGCATGGCCCAGTGTGAAATCTGACAACACTTCCTGGAATGGCAAGTAGCCCCAGTCACGCAAAGTTCTGAGCGAAACCTCTTAATATTGATGGAGACGTGAGAAATGAGTTTCCCCATCAACGGCGAGGAAGAATGGCCACTTAAAAGGACATTTGCAGGACTGATCTGATTGACCCAAAGGGATCAAAACGGCGTTGAATAATCTGTTAAGTATAGAGCGTGGCGGTTTGGCAAGCTCCCAGGGTGACTGTAGTCCAAGACAGAGCCAATGTGTCTCGTCCCCGAGTCGTGATCCACGGGCTTCAAGGACAGACGGCGGGAGGTGGCTCTTTGGGAGTACAACACGAGAGCGTAATGGCGGCGAATAATCATCATCATCATCAAGGCTCTTATCTAATGGGATGCATCAAACCTGACTACAGCTACATCTGATCGCTCCAGAAAGTAGAGCAGCAATACTGTCATTGCAGTTAGACGGGTCGTTCGTCTTCATTCGCCAAACGTGTCGTCAGCAGAATGATCACATTACGTTTTGAGCTGGAGCTGGATCAGATGAATTAGCGTGCTGATTGCACTCATAACAAGACAAACTGTAGTTTTGCATATGGAAACGTGTTGAAATTAGGGCTTCGCAATTGCAATCATCAACCTCATCAACTGGAGGTGGACACAGATCTACCCGACGACACTTTTAATGTGACGATCACGGTGATCAGCGGGATTAGAGTGAAAACGCAGCACCTCGTCCGTGATTTTTTCCAGGATTTAGCGTTTCTACAGCAAACTTAAACTGTATTTACATCAGCGTCTTGGGCATCTAAGCAGCTGGCACACTCTGCTTCACCATGTTACCTCGCTTACCTCTGCGCCTCTCCCTGGATACTGTGATATATTATGAAATAATTCAATATTACCCCCCCATCTGTTCCAGGCATATTGCAGAATTAATCAGAATAGCTCAATCATTGTCAGAGGCCCACAGAGCGGCGAGACACTAACTGATGTCAAAGCAATCCCACACAGTCGTCGTGATCAAGGGATTATTTGTCCCGAATGTGACACCGTGATCCATGGACACTCGCCGAATACCTGCTCGGATTATGCGCTTACTAGCCTACCATCTGGCCAGTGAGCTCGGTAGGTGGAAGCTGAAAGAGACTCCGAATGAGTACCTTGTGTTATTACGGTGAAGAAAACCAGAGGCCCAGTGATAGATTTGAAAAGATAAAGGGGTTACGCAGAGGACGTGATGAAAAATTGGCTGATTTTACAGTTTACCACGATGTTTTCTAATCCACTTTCTTTATTCTTCTCTCTGGGATGAAATGATTAATCATCTTTGTGTTTGTTTGTGTGTGTGTGCAGGACAAGGGGGGGTTGGTAAAGGTAGCAACGCTTGTAAGCAACACAGACACTGATGGAAAGAGAAAGGAGGAGGAGGAGAAGGTGGAGAAAAAAATAATTATTCAGCTCATGTGGGCGTGCAGAAGCGGGCCCGGTGCTGTCCTGTGGCGATCGTTTCTTCTCTTATCATTTAGCCCGTTTTCCAAAGTGGCGTTAGGTGGGTGATACGAGAGGATTAGGCCCCGGTCCTGCCTGACGAGTCTTTAATTAACAGGCTTAAAGTAAATGCTGTGCTCCCTATAATTGGATCAGAAGGAGAGATCTGCTATCAGCTAATTGGCTTCCTTGCACATATAGACTTATCTGATTTTGCCTGGAGGTAGATTCTGAAGCGAGAGGAGTTCTGCCAGGCGTGGAGGAGCCGTGGTGTCGACGTTAGCCGCGGTGCCTTCCAAGAAACTTTTCCTGGCATCTTAACTAGCCAGAATGCTCAAAAAAAGATTTGGATCTCTGCCGTTCATTTAGAGACTATGTTTTGTTTTGTTTTTCATTTTGAACGATCTACAGTAAGACCAGCAGCATGTTCAAGGACCACGAGGTCAGAGCAGCATCTTTATTTGCTGGAAATCTGTCTACAGATGCTCCAGTGATCCAAGATGCTTTTGCGGCCAAGCAACTTTTATCTCTCAACATACTTTTGCTTCTTTTTCTTGCCAAAATATCATCATATTTAAGAATCCGTCTCTCCTACTATTCCACACCTGTGTTCACTTAATGTGACGCACAGAAACAGACAGATCACCCGTGATGAGCTCTCTCTCTCTCTCTCTCTCCTGTCCATGCCGTCGTCGAGCTGCTGCTGCTCTGTCACGGAGACGCTCTGCCGAGTGTGTCTGAACAAATTCCGGTCTGCTGAGCGGATGGCGGGCAAAGCGGCATGAGTGCGACCATCAGCCAGGTTTCGAAGAAGGTTCAATCCTGCAGCGTTGAGCAGGTGGCAAGTGAGAAAGAGGGGTGAGTGGTAGTATCTGCCCCCCCTTCAACTTCAACCCCTGCCACTATTGTGAGGGTCTCGTTTAAGACTTAAAGCAGTGACTCTACCACCATCGTGGCAAATGAAATAAAGCACGCGATGACTCAGTGGACTGTAAAGCATCAACTCTTTAGGCTCTTAACATTGTTTACATGTTTACCCCCACTCCCTTTCAAATAAACACACAAACAAAGCCCAGCCACACAGTGATAATGGAGCTATCCATGCAGCAAGAAACTAAGTCAGAGCTCGGCTGACTGGCAGCACATCATCCATGTGGCTCTTTTTCATCATTTCTCTCTGTCCCCACCACCCCCACACCCCTTTTTTTTTCTTTCACCCCCACGTGGACTCTAAATTCATCCATCAGCTAAACATCTAGCGAGTGAGTGTGTGAGTCTTTGTCCATACACAGTGCTGTAGTTTTTTTTAGGGCTCTCCAAGTTTTACAATGTGTGTATGATTTTATCGGGATGGGAAGAACAGGAAAGCTCTTTTGTCTCTTACCTGAACGGCTTGAACGTCACTAGACATCTTCTGACCATTATTTTACCGTCGGTGCTGCCAGCGATCACTTCCCAAAACGAGCGACCCCTGACATCGCCGCGAACCTGCCGACCTGCAGCCGCAGCGGCCCGCGCATCTCAGCCGCGTCCCGGCGGGCACTGCGCGGTGGAGGCGGGCGTGTGAGGAGGGAGCGCGGCGCCCATGGGTGCTGCTGCTGCTGCTGCTTCTTCTTCTGCTGCTGCTTCGTCTCTCCGCTAGAAAACGCCACAAAGTTTCATTCAGCAAAAGTCTCCCCCCTCCTCTTCCTCTTCCTCCTCCTCCCCGCGCGCTACTCGCTCCTGTCGGCGTCCTTTGAAGCTTTTCTCCAGGTGCAGGTTGGGTCGACCGCTGGAGTCATATCCGAAGAATTTACCAAAAAATTATAATTGTAAGAAAAATGTTTTTTGTTTGTTTTTTGTTTTAAGTAGTTTTCTGAATTTATAATTCACCCGGAGAGCAGCGCGGACTGTTCCAACTTCACAGCGGATCCAGCTCGACTGCGGCCGCGTCAGCTGCGACTCACCGAGTCCTGCTGGAGTCAAGCCAGCTGCTGTGAGCCGGCGCACGTCCGGAACGACTTTTCAGAGTAAGAGCCTCGGTGATAAGAGAGGCGACGTAACAAAACAAAGCAAAACAAATACAGTAGTAGTCGTTTTTATTTATGAAATCTCAAAGTACAAAGCCTTCTTTAGAAGAATTTGCAGATAATATGTTGGATAAGTAAAAAGTATTCTGAATACAAAGATGCAGAATATAAAAGAAAAGAAAAAAAAACAAGAAATGTAACTTTAATAGTGCAAAACACCTTAAAAGAAATTAGTTGTTTTTGCTTTGCTGTCTTAAATTTTTGATGAAACACGTTTTTAAACTATACTCACTAATAATGTAAGAGTTCAAAGATAAAATCAAATCTCAAATCTGCTTGCTGTGAACATAAGCCTTAACTCTTAACTCTGCTCTGTTGTGCTGGGTGTTATTGGGCCGAAAACAGATTGAAAAACAGAAGATTCTACAAAACCACGTCTGAAAAGGCCAATCGATTATACAAAAACTTTCAGTGGCACATGCACCCCAGATGCTGTCGGGAAAATCACTTCAACCACTAGCGCCGACACGTTTTTGCTCTTATATTTTGGAGGCCGATTCACGGTGCTTCCTGTTTGGCCGCTGCTCCCTCCGGCTGACTTGACGCTGGCCCGCTGATGGACGGATCCGGGTGGCGTGAACCCCCCACAGCCGCTCTCCACCTCTGCACGGCGCCATCCGCGGCTTTTAAGTTGTGACATGAAAAGCACTCAAGTAGCACTCAAACCCCTGAGTTTCTTTGTGCCTGCCTCAGTGGAAGTAAAAAACATCTGTCAGTTTAATATGGATTATTTTTTTCTTATATGCAGCCAATCAAAGGACAGCTTCAGTGTGTGTGTGTGTGTGTGTGTGTGTTTTTTCCTCTTTATGGGGCTCTGTACTGGAGCCAAGTTGGAGTAGATACTTTGATGACTTGGGGGGTGTTTGGATTGGTTCCAGCAGGTTTCTGGAGATAAGTGATTTGTCTTTCTTTAAGCATTTGTTTTAGGGATTTATGGTTAAAGTGTCTATATGGTGGTGACTGACAGGAGAAAAGTATGAGAGGATCAGTGTTGAGGCTTGGCAGCTGATCATTTCAGAACCACAGACAGCGAATATGATCAGGATACAACAGCGGCACCCAGCGGCAGGTGGCGTTACAGCAGCAGCAGAGTGGGGATGTTTGGCAGTCATACTGTCTGGTATAAAATTTGGGGGAAAAAAAACATTTACAGGAAAGGGTGTAGTACTCATACATAGAGCATATTGAATATGATAAGCACTTGTTTTTTTCAGTAGATACTTAATAAAATTACTCCCACACAACTTTGCAGCACTGCACTGAATAAGTTGACAAAAAAGGGACCTGAGCCACAAGTTCAAATCTTATTTGTTCAGTTAAGTTATTTGCAGTCAGGTTTAGTCTTGGCACAGATTACACAGTCTTTGTGGTCAGTGGAGCGTTGAAGCAGAAATGGAGGCAAAGGGGGTGGGAGGGGAGGAGATCTGCAGGGGACCAGACTGAAGATGACAGTGAAATCTCAAACTCCCTTCATGCATCACTTGCCCTGGTACATGTGGATCTGACTGACAGCCCACCACCCACACAGGCTGTCCCTCTCTGCGGGTTGTGGGAATAGTTCTGCTCCATCAGCGGGAATCCACTGGGCAAACATAGGATTTTTACACCTTTTGTTTGTGTGTGTGCGTGTGTGTGTGTGTGTGTGTGTGTGTGTGTGTGTGCGCGTGTGCGCGTGTGCAGCATTAATTCTACTCCACAAACGCATGCCCACACACAAAAAAACATACATGTACAGGTATGCTCATGCACATGCAGACACAGTAATAGAAATCTCTGAAGTTTAAAAAGCACTCTATCACCTTATGTCAGAAATGAATATAGACATTATCCCTGACTCACTTTTAACATATTTTTTTGGGCATTTTTTTCATTATAGACAGCTGAAGAGTGACATGACAGGTGGGAGAAAGAGGGGGAAGACACACAGCTGGGAATCGAACTGAGGTCCTCTGTTGCCCATGGCCTCATATATAGGTGCACACAGTCTACCACTGAGCCACCTGTGAGCCCCCTGACTCACTTTTTATGAATCATTCACAAAAATCTTCCACAGTCTGCGGGACGTGTGCCCTTTAAAAGCAGTAAAAGCCCACTCAAGCAGTATTGGTTGGTATGGTATTATTTCAGTGGAGGGACCGGAGATGTATTAAGTCCGATCCTAGAGTGGAGAAAGTGTCACAGGCCCTGTCACAGCAATAATATGCAGTTCTTTCCCTTTGCTAGTCCAGTCCTCCTTTCTCCTCAGTTGGCTAAGTTCCCTCCGCAGCACTTGTCACTATTCTTAATGAGCTGTCTACCTTGAAACAGCATCTAGCCCGAGGCTGAGCTAACCAGTGTCTGCAAAACAACCACAGGCACTGAAGAAGAAGCAGGCAGCAATCTGTAATAAAAACAAAAGGCACACATCACATCGCTCATTCTGTGCATTTGGTGTTGTTGTCGTACATGTTTATGCAAGACTTTCCCTCCCGACTCATTGGTGGCCTTGGCAAATGATAAATAGCCTAAAATGTACAGATGATTATGAAGCCACTTTCAGGCTAGGGGATTAATCCATAACCACAATACATAATTTATCCCATTTATATTGTTATGTTTGCTCGCACACTTTGCATATTGTAACTTACTGTATAATATAGTTGTGGGTGCAATGCCAGTTTCAAATTTAGCCCAAAACACTGGCACTGTACCTACTGTTTCCTGCAGGCCTCTGCACCCTGCCAGATGTTTGTAACTACACTAATCAATTGTTTATGGATGCTTTGTGATCCATCAGCCAATCAATGTGGCAATCTTTGGTTAAAATATGTTGCAGACAGCCAGACACCCATTAATATGCTTTTTTTCATTTTCAAAACAGCCATTCAAGTTTTTTTTTGTATTGATGATAACATATAAACAGATCCAGCAGATTTCAGATGCCACACAGTGCCCAGCAGCATAAGCAGACAACAAATACTGCAACAATGCAGAACACACAGCGAACCGTACGGACTCATGCACACTAAGACAAACGCTCACAAGGAGACACAGAGCAACAGAAGAAAAGATCAAGAGACAGCATGTCTTACATGTGGTATAATACATTTTCTAGAATGCTTTAACTAGAAGGGGAGCACCATCCATCTGCCGACAGACAGGGCCGAAGGGAGGAGAGCACGCTGGGACATTTGTTTCAACTGTTTCACAAGAACTTCTTTTATCTGCCACAAAGTTGTTATCTGATTCCTGCCGCAACGAAGCCCCCAACCCCCCTTCTCTAACCAAGGGGGAATAATGACTTTGAAAATAACAGTGAGAACCAGTATGTCATGCCTTGCGAGTTAGTTATTAACCATCGACGCAACTGTAGGCAAGCTGAAAATGAGACAGGCAGCAGCAAAAAGCACTTGAAAATGCATAAAAATTGATTGCAATGCATTATTTTCCAAAGCTGTTGGCCTGTATGCTTTTTGCTTGTTTATTTATGCACACACGTGCTGGTTAATTCTGCAGACTGACTACACAGCTGGCCTGACTCTCCTAGACTGGTTTTTAAGTCCGAGCACGGTGCGGGCTGACGTGCTGGATGATCGGTGCTGATAAACTCTCGTTGTGTGAGGGTTAAGGAATCCCCTTAATCCCCTTGCAAATGTCAGTGTGCAGCCCATAGGATTATCTCAAGCATGTTTGACTTTCACATGTTTAATTATCCAAACAAATAAGGATAGAGGGAGTGACGCGAATCAGAGAATTTGATGATGACAGAATGCCATGTGCAGAGAAGAAAATCACAACAATTTGATGAGTGATTATAGAACTAATCAGCAGTCTTATGTAGGATAAAGCTGCCCTCAATTAATCTCAATTAGTCTACCATCCTCATTTGCAAAAATATGCCTCTAGTTTGAAAAGAAAATGATTCAGTTAAATGCTTCTTGAAGAAAAATCACTAGATTATCTTCATATTTCAAGGCTCTATGTTAAACAAGGCAATTATTATTATTATTGCTTGACTGCCAATATGCTTTTTTTGCTTTTCTTATTTATACAAAATCCCTACCACTATATGATGATAAATTACACTGTCAAATATGAATTACAAAATGCTCCCACTAATTGAGTATGTATCTAAAAAGCTTCTTTTGCGTAATGCTGGCTATCTCTAAATGGCAGTATAACAGACATTATGTGTCTGGATAGGGCTGATGTTCCACCTGTTTTGTGAGCCGATGGAGAAGCTGTTTATCGGGACAGCAGCATAAATTGATTTTCTGTTTCTGGGGCCAGCAAATGTCAAAGCCACTTCCCCCTTTTCCAAACGCATCTCATCAGAAACAAAGTGTAAGACAAGTCAGCTAAACAAAATGCGATTCTAATCGAGTGATTTATGCAGGTCATTATAAAGGTAAGCTGATGTCACAAGAGGAGCTGAGATGAGGAAAAACAGGCCGAGATCAAAACTCCAAACTCCGATCACGTAGGCAAATCGCATATCAGTGTCACGCACCCGTGGCAGCCAATCTAATTTAATTTTCTCCGGCAGCGAGGAGACGCTGAAGAAAAAAAGGGAAAACAACGTTACTCTTGCAGTTCTTAAGAAATGGCAAAAATCAGACAACACCCAGACGGAGAGATGTATGAAGAGAAGGTATGGAAGCACTATCACAAACAATTTCTGCCAATATATGGGCCTTCCCCCCGATGTCCAAACAGTTTAAGAGTAAATCTGCTGAATCACAGAGATGAAAAATATGGGTTCACATTTCTCAGCCTAATTGTAATTTGGGTGACAGTAAATGGTGTTATAACACGTATTTTCATCGAGAGCGTCAATCTGCCTTTAAGAATGAGCCCATAAAAGAGCAGTGCAGAGGAAAGTTTCTAGCCTCACCTGATATTTTCAGTATAGTTACATTTAGTTGTATTTATCCCTCAGTTGAAGGATAAAATCTGATTTTTAAATGTAATGTCTGCATTTTATGTTATTCAATCCCTTTTTTTAAACAGGTCGTCTAATTGAAATTGAGATAAATAGGCAACTATTTGCAAATAAAGAAGGACGAAGGAAGGAAGAACTATGATCTGCTGCTGCAAAAAGTCTTTCTCTTGGTCTGCGCAAATCCTTCACACTGCAGCAGGAAAACCCCCTGTGCCTCTGTTCAATCAAATCTGAAAACAACACTTGACTAACACAGGTTAACTCTCTGCTACAGAATTGATCTGAAAAAAAAGAGGTAATTAGACCAGGCAATGAAATAAGCCTCCCTTTGTTAATTTAGACCCACACGGTTTTTCGTCTCACGCTCACGCCTTCCATCCCGCCCTCCCTCGACTCCCAAACAAAGACGGGCTAATTGGGAGTCTGGAGTCGGTCAGAAAAAAAACAAACAGAAAAACAATCCATTACCTCTGAACTGTAATTGAAAACAGAGCCTGGAGTTAATTACTAATCATTAATCATCCCATTCACCTCCAGCTACCTGTTTGCTTTATCGTTTTTCATTTCACTAACTTTTTTTTTTTTAATACCTTTTACAAAACCTCCGCCGGACGGAGCAGACGGGAACCTGTTGAAAGGAGGGATAAAGACAAAGCAGTTCAGACAAAATGGATTGATGACAGAAATCGATGGAGGAATAGCGAACAGACATGAGGAGAGAACATAACAATAAGGGGGGGATTGATTTATCTGTAATGAATGAGGGAAATGGTTTGGAGGAGTGATTTGTCCCAGTCACGTCCGGGTTGATTGTGGGCCGTTTTGTGAGAGGTTGAAAGGAGATGGAGTATTGTGATGCTGACTGACAGCGCAGGTCGACACGAGACGGCCAATTTGCATTTTCATTACATTGGAGATTGACTTCCTTCTCCTGCGTGGCTTGACACTCACAATCACACACACCTACACACACGCACACACTCTAAAACATTGAAACATCATGGTGCTGTCTCTTTGCAGAGCCCGACCCTCGGCATCTCTGCAGTGTGTGACTGACAGCTGCACAGCCAGTCTGTGTGGGATGTGGAAATAGTAGCGAAAGTATTGCTCTCAAAATAAATGAAATGAAGCCAAATTGTTTGCCATGAACAAAGCCCAATTTTGAAAGTAAGATATTACTTCAACATTCAGGATATTTTCTATTAACCATGTTAAGTGAAGCTTATTAATGATGTATATATTTTTGAAATTACAGGTCACAGAGAATAAAGTAAGGAGGTTTATTGCAATTAAGTGTTGTCCAGCAGTGCTCAGCGTAGACCTGCCAATTATAAATGCACAGCGCCGTCACTGGTTTAATGAAGAGAGATGGGAGCTTTTGCTTTTTTTTTTTAAAAATGAGACAGATTGTCACCTCCATTGTGGAAAAACCAACAACTATTCAATCAGAGTAGGGGGGTGGCATGATGGACAGATGGACTTGTGTTGCTTTCACAAGCTAAGGGCAGCCATGACTGTCCACCTTGACCAACACACAGAAACCAACAGGAACATGAGGAGGTGATGTTACGTATTAAAGCTTGTTGTTGTTTGTTGTTGTTTGGTTTTGGAGTCGACTTTCTCTTTTCTACAGGGTAGAAAAGCAGACCTGCAGAGAAAAGACTTTCGTGTATGCACTCAAAAGTGTTTTCCCTGCAGGTCTGCATCTACGCTAAGTTGACCAAGC
Source organism: Amniataba percoides (assembly GCA_037176925.1). Classification (NCBI taxonomy): domain Eukaryota; kingdom Metazoa; phylum Chordata; class Actinopteri; order Centrarchiformes; family Terapontidae; genus Amniataba; species Amniataba percoides. The sequence goes on from JBAJHX010000051.1 coordinate 11,124,330, forward strand.
GGCACTCAGTGTGCAGAGCGAGCAGTTAAAAATGAACAAACTCTGTACTTCGGTGCATAGCGACAGAAGCACAAAGTATACCCAGAGTTACTCATACTTTACATATTCAGTAAACTCACTGACCTCCTGCTCAATAAAATGTTTCAGAAGTGCAAATATGCTACCACTTAAACTACAATGTTAATTTCAGATAGACATTGTAGTGTCAAATGTAGTTAATACTTTCTGGTTTAGGGTTGAACTTCAGATTCAGGCTGTGTTTATTGTATTGAAAACTACAGACACAAATGATAGATAGCACAGCGAGCACAGCTTTCAGCACATTTTCACTTTTGGTATATGTCAACACCAGTTCAGTTTGTTTTTCTGATTGCAAATGCAGTTATATAGTTGATTTAATATCAGATCTGCTGCATGTCGCATTCACCTCTGGCAGGTATGGCACCATCATGAGGCTTCTGGTTGTTTCTGTGTAGTCACAGACATCTGCAAGAGGAAACTCTGAAAAGTTGTGCAATGTAACAACATAGCCGCATATAGTACACACACACACACACACACACACACACACACACACACACACACACACACACGTTGTTTCTTTAGACGAGCACTTTTGTCAAGCAGACAGTTTTGACAGCTAGCAGCCCTCAGACTGAAAGGAGCAGTCATCTGAGTGTGGCATCACTAAGGCACGCCAAAGGGGAAAGGCCTGCGGGGGGCCACCGAGGGCCCTAATACTGACACTGTGACTGACAGACCTACAGTTCCACTCTGCGACAGCGAGGCGAGGGATGGAATATACAGAGTCAACAAGCTCCCGAAAAGCATCTTCCCGGAGACAGAAGAGAGCAGATCCTTGCATTGTGATCCAAACAGAAATTCTCTCTGTGGCTTACTGTCTCGCCCGAAACACGCCGGGCAGCCAACAGCCCTGCTCACACATTCTGTCTGGGCAGAAGAAACTACTGGCTGTACATGAAAAGTTAAAATTAGATTCCAAATGTATACATGCACGCGCGCCCACACACACACAGAGCAAGAGATTCTTTCTTTTCTCTTCACTCTGCTCTCTGCCCGCCACCTTATTCTTTCTTTCAGTCAGTAAGTGGGAAGAAATGAAGGTAATCTAAATCAAATGAGGTAGCTCGAGGTAACAGGACCTGATGTATAGTGTATAGTACTTATACCTTTGTTTTAAAATTTTTCTGGACTTTTTTCATTTAAGGATAGAGGACTCTCTCATGTATAGAGCCAACATAGCCAGGTCCATAAAAAAAGCATCTTCTCCTGTGTTGATACTCTGACCTTAGTCTAATCGAACACTTTAAGGATGAAGGAGAAGACCCCTTCAACCTGACAGGCAAAACATAAACATATAAACGCCCAAAGATTTGATAGGAGAAGCTCAATGATCAGTTATGTATGAATGTTTAGCTGACTGTATACCAGCTCGTCTGTCGTAGAATAATAATGGATCCCACGAAACAAAGTATGTAAAGCCTGGCGAGTAATGAAGCAACACGAGCAGTGATTCCAGCTTCTTTCAAGCCTCTCTGGCTGGATCTCTGAGCTGTCCTTTGTGGAGGCTGAATCCTGGCCTCTCTCTCTCTCTCTCTCTCTCTCTCTCACAGTGGGAGTGAAGCACCAGCAGCGTGCACACCCTGATGCCTCCCCACTACGCGCCTCTCTTGCGTCCGTTCCCACCTCCTCTTGGGGCGACATCTCAACAGTTTCACACAGGCTCCCTGTGATCCACCATCATATCTGTGCAGAATTCGCTGTCCCGCTTTTGTTGACGGTGGAGACGGTTCGGGAGAGGGCATGTGCAGAAAATGCAAGGCGATAAACGAAATGGGGAAAGCAAACTGGAAGCCTCGGGAGCAGGAGTGAACGAGCACATCATGAGCGCTTGGAGTCGACTTCAGATGAACCTCTTATCTCTGTGTGAGAGTTGAGTCCCAAGATGACTTTCGCAGCCTCATACAGTACATGCCGGTGTCCTCATGCACTCTGAGAGTGAGTCATTGCCATCTGCGAGCTTTCCCCATTCATTTCTCACTGGTTTCACCCAATAGTGGCACGGCAGCTGCTGTTGCAAGACCCCATCCAAGTTTTGACACATAATTTCACAGGAATGAGAACAAAGTCTCCCCAGCTGCCCCCACGGCAAACATATTTGGCACATGATGGTACTTCTCTGTCTGCTGGAGTGTCTGTAGAGCCACTGAGGTCTCTGCCTTTAGGTGGCAAACGGAGAAAAGAGGAGTGATTGATCGAAGCCTCTTTCCACCTTACGTAGCAATAAAAAGACAGAGCAGGGCAAAATCAATAGAGGTTTGTAAAGGTTGCTGTTGCGCTGTGGATATAATGTTGTGTTCACTCTGAATTAAAGGCGGGGGGAGTGGCAGAGAAAGAGAGGTAGAAATTGAAAGCCAGATAACTAGACAAACTGGCCTCCTTTTAGATAAGGGCAAATAAAGCCTGCATCAATAAGTAGGATGAATATTCCTTCAGCAGCTTCTGTGATTATTCCAGCAGCGGGGTCAGATGGGATTTGTGACGTAGAAGGTGTGAAAGAAAGCCACCATCATCGCAGGTGAATCAGGAATGTCCACATACCAATTTTCACAACGATTCAACCTGCGCTGAACTTTTTTTTTTTAGCCACTCTACACCACACTGTACCTCCAGCATCTAATTGTCTACAAGGGTAGAGACAGTGTCCTAAATAGGACAAATGGTGCGAGCCCTCTGAGAAGGCAGTGATGTGTCCAACCCTGCCATGGTTGGTAAGAGGTTGGAGAGCCAGAGTGATTAAAGCAATGAATCACTAGTGGGGAGGTCTCAGCTGCTGGCGTCATCTCACGCGCAAACTGGCAATTCAGGGCGCCCATAAGCAGCAACAGCAATTCTTCACTAAAACTAGAGAACGATGTGAGTGCGTGTGTGCGTGTGTGCGTGTGAGAGAGAGAGAGACGGAGAGAGATGTTTCAGTGTAGACACATTGTTTTTCATGCCGTTGTTTATACAACACTGTATAAATGTGTCCAATTTCATCCTCATTCCTCGCCAGCCGAAACAAGGCTCATAAATCTAGATAGTAGATGTGTACGCAGGCTCACAACCACTTTGTAGCGCTTGCGAGCAAATGAGTTCAGGTGTTACTTGCAGGTGCGCAGTGAAATGGAGAGCGGAGCTCCAGTACGTTTACGCTTAACACAGCAAGACGGAATCAAGATTTGATTATTCTAAATTGGAACTAAATATGTGACAAAAACACTGTCGTACACAAAGGCAAAAATTGAAAATAGACTTTGTGGCACCACTAAATGTGGACACAAATTTCTCTCTGCATGTAAAACTAAAATATAATATATATAAATTACATTTTTAGTTTTCATCAAGCAAACTCGTTTTAGGAATTTGGCTTGACTGAACACAGTAAGAACGCCAGGTGGCACTATATTATACACTGGATTGACATTAAAGCTCTACATCCAAATGTGCTGCATCACCAACACCTGAAACTCATGTAGAAGTGAGTCGTTTAAAGGAAACATCATTGTGTCCCTGATGCAGCACAGTAACACCACAGTAACTGCAAAGATTATTTTGCTGAGTGTTTGTGTTCCCACCTTGACGTTAAGATGTATATTACTGCTGAGTGTGGTTATGGGCACAGCAGGGCTCACATCAGAGTAATTTATGATCTTGGAATTAAGTTAATGTTTAAATAAAACAGAAGAAAAATAGAAAAATACGACCAAATTTAGACAAAATCCTGACCATGACTAAATTGTACAAAAAATAAACTATAGAAACTATAGTAACCTTGGATCAAGAAATGAATTTCATTTGTAATATATATCATATATTTTTATATATACAGGTAACAAAAACAGAAAAAACAAAAAGCAGGACAACTAACCGTGGCCCTGCTGGCTGCACTGACAGAGACCGAACCAATCCATCCTTGTTCTTCATTTCACGCCTCTGCTTGCATCGTTTATCCTATTCAAGTGAGGCGTCAATGCCAATATTTGGCAATATGAACTGTGATTGATGATGACACCCACAGTCTGCCACACTATGCTCTCCACAACAACAGCATACTTATGTCTGCTTTAATTGACAGAACAGGAACAACACAGCCCTCCAGCTTCTGCTCTCTGACACCTGGGATACTAACAGGAGGGATCGAGGTCCAGCGGGAGCTGCCCCTCTCATCAACAACAGTGCCAGAATTCTGTTGAACAATATGCCAGCCTGGAAGTAATTTGTATTTTTTCTTAAAACTGGTTTATAAATTTAAGACGGTTTGGCATTTTTAGAAGATTCTGCCATGGGCCACTTTTCAACTACTACTAAGTCATTTATTTAGAAATAATAGGATTATTAGAACAGTGCTGGTGAGGTCTTTGCTGAAGCAGAATGATGCTTTAGCAGTGTCTTTAGTGAATGTCTAACATTAGCACACACTCTGTAAGTCCAAAAAGAAGGAAATTCAAAGGAAATGGTGTTTCTGGCCACCTGCAGAGAACATCTGATCCCATGCCAAGCATGCCCATTGGCTGATGTTGGAGATGGCCACCCACAACGATCTGCAAGACTCCGTGATCACAGGTCTGTGGGCAGTGGGCGAGCTCAAACTGCATCAACTTATTCCACTGTTGATACAGCCAAGAATCCAATATATCACCCAAGCAAAGACAGAGTTTATCTTTAAAAGATCTGGTGTGGGTGCCTCCGTATTCTGCCATTTAAGTTTTTAACTGACTCAGCGGGAGAGGGGATGAAATAATTACCATAAAGCAGCCATTGTGATGAAGTGCAAATGGTAGTCAAGTATCATTTCACGTTCTGACTCCGTAGGCCGTGGGCATCAGTCAGTTGGCAGGATTTAGGTTTATTTGTGACGAGGAGTCCAGAGGGAGAGAGGATCAGAAAGTAGGAAAGCTGTGAACTGAAGCCAAGTCCATTTCGTTTAAGCAGCACATCTTAGTATTTATGATGCTCAAAGTCAAAGTCAAAGAACTCTGTGAAGTGGCTTGGAAATACACAGGGCCTGTGAAAAAAGTGTTTTTTTTTTATTTTGTGCTGTGCATCACACTTAGGTTGAAATAACAAATTAGACTGTAATGAAGATACTGGAAGGATCTGTGAAAAAACAGTCTCAGCTAATTTGTCTCCCAACGGGCCAAACTGTGTGTGTGTGCGTGAATTATTCTGGAGAGCAGCCATAACAAGGCCGGAGAGAAAGAAGAACTGATGGATGGAAGGAAACCAAAGCTGATAAGTCAGGCCTTGAAATGACAGATTCACACCCTTCATTTCCCTTTCATAATAACTGAGTGGTCGATGTATTCACCTTGGACGATGTCTGTGTACGTGTATATGTGTGTATGCATGTGTGTGTGTGTGTGTCAGTGCCGCTACAGGCCGTCATGCAGCTAGTTGGCAGTGGTATGACTTTTTGATCTTAACATCTCTCACCTGGGTGATGCAGTTTCTTTTCAACGTGTCCTTGACCCCATAGTTACTGTTGCTATGTGCTCAATTTCTTCAGACTGGTACAACACATAACCAGTTTATAATGATAACAGCAGTAAGAATAACATAATGTCTTGAAATTTTTTCGAAATTGTGGATCCTTGATGTTACACAAAAGCACGCTTAATTAGTTGCAGTTAATAACTATCAATTTTGCTGGTTAAACTGACTGCTGTCCCCATCAGATTTCATTACCTGTGGCGAGTTAATTAACATTAACATTATTATGAGTTGGCTCCCCACAGCATCTATGGTCTGTTTTTTTTTTCTTTTTTCTTACATTTCTTTAATTTCTCCTGCTGACTCATTTAAGGCCAACAGCATTTTAGAAATACATCTGAAGGCTGCAGTGGGATTACAGCAAATTCAGTAAGTAAGAAACATAATGGCATTATATATCAGGGGTGTCCAACTCAATTGCACCAGGGGCCAAAACTCAAAGCACACTTTAGGTCGCGGGCCGAACGGGATAAACATTTATTTAACACACTAAAAGTAAATGTTTTTTGAACATGAATAGGTATAAAAACAGACAGAAATATTA
>JBAJHX010000051.1:11130526-11154664 GCA_037176925.1 Amniataba percoides
AAAATGATCTCGCGGGCCGGATATAATTGTGTTAGGGGCCGGATCTGGCCCGCGGGCCTTGACTTTGACATATGTGTTATATATAATATGTTAGAAGAATATGTCACCTTGACAGATGCACTGTTATTAGTGTGTTCCAATATGTTTCACATGAAAAAAATTGAAAATGAAGTCAACTCCAATACAACAAGAAGTTGCTAACGTTGATTTAAAACCTTGAACCTCGGCTTGAGATAGTAAAATACTTGAGTGTTTCAATAAGCATCCACGGTTATCTGAGCCATACTGTTGTTTAAATCCTTTTCTTTTCTTTTTTTTTTCTTCTTTTTTTTGCTGAAACCATTTAACTATGGAAAATACAATCATAAGTATTGACCAAGCAGTGCAGGCTGACCACCACAGGAGGAGAGCGTGTTTTCAGATTCTTTTAGTTCAAAATGACTTTACCATCCTGCTCGGGAAACCAAGGTTACCAGGATAACGTGAGCATAATGCATACAAAATGAGCATTCAATGTGTTTTTAATGTATTTCTTGAGAAATACTACCCAGAGATGATGTAAATATTCAATAGGATTCCAAACACTGCAATCAATACAATGCAGCATAGTTACCATGTGAAAGGGATTCATTTCAACCTCCGCACTTCACAAAATGTATTCAGTTAGTTCATCTGGTTTGCAGTTGAAACACCAGCTCTGACGCTCCTGAGGGAGGACCCCTGTCAACTGTGATCGATCACAGGGGGGCCACCCATCAAAGGGTGACATTGACAAGTTGAAACAGCTTTTTCTTTTTTTTTTTTTACTTTGAGATGAATGAAAGTTCGAGTTTACTGACACTTGGCTGTATTATACACAGTTAACTACCATGTAGTCAGTCTCAACAACCTAAGTCAATTAAGTTGCGTTCATTTTGCGTATCTTTTTTTGATATTTCTATCATAGACAAGCCATGAGTGTTTGACATTTTCATCATTTTTTGCAGGGCTTAAATCAAGGTGTTTTTGTTTGATCGTGTAGTCCATAAAGTGGCAGTTCAGTGTAAGCGATCTGTAAATATTACCGGACGACTTTCAAGTCGACACCTCTATTTTTACAAGATAGACTTTGTTGTAGGAGACAGCACCATTCAGTATTGTTTGGCAGTCAGCATCGGTTGGCTGTAGAGCAGTAACATTTGAGGAGCTGGGAGACAGAAATAAATGGATTCTATTTCGAGACACCTGCTGTGTCTAGACAACCTAGATATGCCAATACTTGATCTGGCACACTGTCACTAGCGGCCTTTATGCCTAAATATCTCTCCTGGCCAAAAAAGATTCTACTTGAACACATGTGGGTAGATGGTTTTTTTGCCTTTGGGTTGTTTGATGAGATGAAAAGAAACTCTCTTTTCTCCTTAAGCACGAGAGACTGCTTAACGCCGAGGGAAGGGCCCACCCCGTCTGGGCTTAGAGGGGGTGTCGTCACGCACAGTTTCTCCTTATTTTCCTAGCTCTGGTCCAGAAATACTCAATATCCACACACAGCAGCTATCCCCACACTTACACAATGGGCTTTGCTTTTTTTGTGAAAATTCAAAAGTGTGAAAATACCACCTGCTACTTCATGAAGCTTATGCAGCCTGGCCCACACTTATCCTCTTTCTTCTGGCTGGAAGAAGTTTCTCTTGCAGCATGGGGGAGGACTGGGTCTGGTTTGGTGATATTATATTGGCACAGACAAGACAAAACCCATCTACGTTTACACTGACACATTTTTCTGCCTGAAATACTCTTGGAGGCAATGTCAGGGAATAACTGTTTCAGACAAGCTGATTGATAGTGCTGTCATAGCTAACAAAGTCAATTGAGAAATTTAAGAGCACTGTCTAATTCTGGAGCCCTTCTTGAGAGGTAAGAGATGTGTGCAATTGCTGATGCTAAGCTGTTCTACAAAATAACAAATATAAAGGAAATGTATCCATTCCAACATGGCATCTGTGAACATTTTTCTCTCTCTCTAAATCAAAGTCCAAACTTTTAATTGTGCAATATGCTTTTGAAATCAATCAACAGTAAACCTCATCTTTTAAACTGTGGCTCTTTACGACTCCACAGTGCATTTTTCTCTCTTGTCTTACTTCGATAAGGATGGTTGATTTTCTAAATTGCGGGCACTGTCTTGAGTTCATGCTATCATAAAAGCATGACTGATGCATAATTTATGGCTGATTCTCCCAAAAGTTGCACAGCGTATACAGTAAATCACAGCTGCACCTCTCGAAGAGAAGTTCAGTTCATCCACCGAATTTAACAGTGACAATAGTGATTAAATGAAATGTTCATTTTGTCTGTTTATACATCTCTTGTATCTTTCTGTTGATCTGAGCAGAAATAAAATGTGCTTCTGTTCCAGATGAACCATACGCCTTAGAAGGAAAGTCATTTGCAGCGTGTTGCTAGAAATAGACCCGTCCCCCTACTCTCCCAACATGATGTGTTCATCACCATTCAGCCAGTTAGCGGAGAGGGAGAGTGGAAAACAAAGACTGAAACTGTCCACTTGCATGTTGTTGCTGTGACCCTGTCCGCCCGCTCCCCTCTCCCTCTCTGTTTAAACTCCCATTAACCATTCACACTTAATGGCTCTGGTATTTCAGACAATTTAGGGCCCCTCTCCAGCAGAAAGGACGGTGCGATCGAGCGTGGCGGAGAGCTAATTGAAGTCTGCTGACACCATTAGCAAACTGCCATCAGGCTGATAGCCAGTCGTATAACAAGAGGCTGAGGGCCGAGGAAGAAAGACGGGACGACAGCCGATGATGAACAGCACAACACTGATTTCTCTCTCACAGGTCAGACCACGTCTCCCTTAACATGCACAGGGAGCGGGACTGAATATGAGGGCAGCTACGGACGTAAATGCACAAATGTACATATTTGCAAATACATACCAGTGTGTTTTTACAGTCTGATGTCATCGTTGCAGAACTGCACAACTAACGGCACATAATCCTGTAACCAATTCACCACACTGGTCCGGTACAAACACAGGACACAAAGCTATATCAGTCTTATCTACAAAGGTCATTGAATACAGTGACCTGCCAGCTTCTGTCACGCACTGGCCTTTATCTCTGTGGTCCATGCTAATGCACCATGACTGCTGCCTCTGCTGCGAGGACTAAAAAGTGTACTATAGTTGAAAATGGGCTTTGTAGAGGAGACTGAAAGAGATGAGAATGAGATTGTGTTTTTGTGTGTCTTATTTAGTCTTGTAAGCTCTCTAAAGGTGTATTATTACACCCCGCAATGCATAAATATGGATTATATTTGGTTTTCAAAGTATCTTCCAACACCATCTTTGGATGTCACCCAGAGTAGAAATCAAATCTGCAGCCCTGGCAGTGTTAACAATATTAACGCATTAAACCACCCCCAACCTGGCTCAAGGAGCGCCACAGACGGGACCTAAACAGGCCAGTAACATGCTGATCTGAGCCATCGTCTCCCCCACTGTGCCGTGGATTTGATTTGGCTGCAACTGTCTTTATTTCCCCTGGGCTGCACTGCTATCACAGTGAGGCGAGGAGGTGAGCCATCTTGCTGAATGGAAATGCTCCCATAGATGTGCAGTATGTGAGAGACTAGCCCTTGGGACCAATACTGGCTAATGGCTATCTGATTGACTGGGCAAAGAGAGGAAGAGAGGTGAGGAAGTGAAGATAGGGAGAGCACGATGGTGACAAGCCTGTCTGTCTGTTTGTCTTCTCGAGCAGTCATGTATGATACTATGTAGAGAGTGTTTATGCATGTTTATTAGTCTTTGGTGGTGTGTTTGTGTGTGTGTTTGTGTGTGTGTTCTGTGTGTCCTCCCCCATGCCTTTCAGCCTGTTGCCCTAATGAAGGCTGCTTACAGTATAATGAGAGATGTGGTCAGATAATGGAGGAGGTAATTAGTCCGGCATGAAGCAGCCGCTGGTTAAGAATTACATTATTGATCGCCCAGATGCAACAGCATGACAGGCCAGGGAGCAACGCAGAAATGGAGATAGGAGAAAAATCAACTCCTAAAATAAACAGCTCGTCTGTCTGGCTTCCAATCAAGGGAGCCATGAGGCACGCAGGTGAGCGCGAGCACACACACACACACACAAACGCACCCCAACAGAGCAACTTCTGAGCAACATCTGCAGTAATGTGAGTGTGTAGTGATCCAAATGGCTCCACCGAGCAGGCAAATTTGTGGGCCGCAGCTCAGCCGAGTTAAATGTTAGTCTGTGCTCTCCGAACGCAGTTCCAGCAGAATGACGAAAAAGAGAGATAAATCCGGGAAACATTTATTTCACATCAAATACTGTACACCTGATTTCATTTGCTCCGTGTGGCCGTTAGAACGACTGCACCTAATCTGACAGCTTCGCCCAGGAGCCACTGCAGCAATTTGCAAAAACATATCCATACTTCATAACCAAGTTTAACTGCAGTTATGACTGGGCAAAACTGCAGTGTTTCCTCCACAGGCACATTTACTTGTTAAGCTTTAAAAATAATACAGCAGACCAAACAAGCTTTTTTTTATGGGAAAGAATCTGGAGACACTAAAACATGACACATTTATGTATTAAGTCAATATTTATCTCATACTGTAGAATAGTTAAAGCTGAAACTGTTGGTTAGTGGGAGCGTTTAAACCTGTTGATATCATATCGAAACTGACTGCCTGTTTTTATTACAGTTACACCATACCTAGATGACATAGTGTGTCAGCAGCAGACAGCGAACACACACAACGACACCTTCTTCACACACATTATTTTGACCCACAGCCCTTCAACACCACCAGAAATCGACTCATTATATTGATTCCCTCTTAGACAGCAGCTTGTAAGACATTAGGATCTTCTCTAGTTCCCCAGGTCCTCCGACCCAGCCCGAGTTAGAGCATCTCCTTACTTTAGCTAACTTGACAGTGAAAACAATAGCCTGCTATTAACACCCAACTGAATGTCCTTATTTATATATATATATACATATGTGACGGGCCTAATATTCATCCCAAACACCGACCCAAGGCTTGATGATCCGGTATAAATCTCACATTCAGGAGGCAAACAAGGTGTTAACTCCAGTTGTTAAATGCCAGCGGGGCCGCACACAGCATAGGTAATTATGGAGGCAGATCTGCCCGCTAGCTATCAGCAGTGTGCGTATGTATGTGTGTGTCATTCTGTATGTGCGGTGGTATGTCGGAGCGCTTTGTGTGTGTGTGTAGGTGTGATTGCCTGGGCTTTAGCTTTTCATTAAAACAGAGGGCCCTGGCAGACTGACGCTTCAGTGTCTGTCCCCAGAGGCTGCCTTTTTCCATGAGCTCAACGCAAATCAATTCGCCAACCTGGGGAATGGAGAGATGGATGTGAAGGTGTAGACTGAGGGATGGATTGGTGGATCGCGGGGGCAAGGAGGGAGGGAGGGAGGGAGAGACAGGCAGGGACTGAAGCATGGCAAACAGGATTGATGACAGAGAGCTCCACTAGCATAGAAATCCCTTCATTTTTGCCAGGAGGCCTCCTGTGGGCGACTGTGTAACAAAGTCAGAGGAGCTGGAGAAAAGAGGAGAGAGGAATATTGAACAAGCATGACAGCCTCCTTCAGTCATCCCTCCATCCCTGGAGTCCTGTCACTCAGTCTGTGAAATGGCCACAGCCACTTGTACTAAATGCTCAAACTCTCATTTTCATGTTCAAAAAATTATTTTGCACCAGTCTCATCATATTAAATCTGCTATAACGTGCATTAATGTATTTTACTCTGTATGGTTGGTAACATTTATTGGCCTCGTGTACGTCTGTGGGGAGGAGTAACGTCCAATGTGCCCCAAGTTCTGTCAGTGTGCACAGAAACCTTTACACTCCTTAAAAATGAGATCCTGCCATTTTATTGGCATATTTGTTACTTTGTCCTCTTCCTAATGAATATATTCATGCATACAGGCTTGTCTATTTTTTCCCTCCCTGTTTTTTTGTGAATAGGTCACGCATCTTCCTTCACATTTCCAGAGAGACAAAACCCAAATAGATCTCAGACTCTGCACACAAATCAAAACGTCTGTTCCAGTCCATCTCCCCAGGCAGGAAAATAAATAAATAAGTCAATACGACTCATAAAGAAGCCCACACACGTCTTGCCAACTTCATGAATAGTCAAGAAACACTCTCTCTTTCTTCCCTCACTAACTTCATGAGAGACGGAACTGGTGACAACACCTGGAAAAAATATGAAGGGAAGAACTTAAAAAAATCCTTCCGACCAAATCAGTTTTCATGGATGCCAAACTAAAACACACCGCAAAGTGCTGCGTCAGCTGGTGTGGATGTGCACTTGCTGCTCCTCAAAGTTCAACAGCTGTAGAACATTAGTGTAAGTCTCCTCCTAAACACACAGTACAACATATTGTGGCCAAATGTTATTGACAAAAGCCCATTAAAACCTCATTACAGTCCTAGCCCATACACTAACAGGAGCACATTGTGGCCGAATAAACTGCTGCTGGAGCTCGCTGCTGTGGTTGCAGGCCTAATGGAAAATCTCAAAACCTTTCAGGGCTAAGAGGAAATTAAAATGATGGCGAGCGAGGCTTCTTTTTTGATCTATACATCTCGATGCAGTAAAGCTACTGTGCCTCAAAATAAGACAATGTACCTCGAAGTTTCCTCCAAAAGATGAGAAAATGGGTCTACAATCTCCAGTTTTTGATTTAGTGATCAATAATTCAATTCTGCTTTTCTTTTCACCCCTCTCATGTTAGGGTCTGAACAAAAACATCAACAATAAAAAAAAAGAAAACCTCTTGCTGTCTGGCTGTTATGTCATGACCGAGATGTTTTAATAACCACTGTCTCACACTGGGAACACTTTCTGCATGACTTCATCAGTCAGTCTGCGAGGTCTCTGCTTAATCTGTCTGCATTTGCTCTACAATGATTTTAACCTCGGATGTCTGAGTGAATTGTACACAGAGACAGAGCCCTGCAGTTTCCAACAAACTGTGGCAGAATTACTGTTTTCATGTTGTGCTGGACATCCCGCTGTGGTGTTTATTATGTATTTTTACTCTAGTAACGCTTGGTTAGAATTAGGTAAATCAAGGAGTTTACTTAAGTCTCTGGTTAGTGGTTCCTTAAAACAAAGCAATATTTGCCTGTGACCCTTTTTCTTCAGCTTTTGGGGGTCACTGACTGAGTCAAATGTGCTAAAAAAAAGGCAGCAAGTTTGGACAACTACTGTTCCACAGTATTGGTCTGGAGAAAGTATTTCAATCACCACTGAAAGTTGGTTTGACGCTAGTTTAAATGCCAATAATAAAAAGTTCCGCCATGCAGCTGCCACTTCAATTTCATGCTATAGAACATAACAAATGTCCAACACATTTGTAGTAAGTGAAGCTTACTAAGCACACCTCTAAACAAGAGATAAACAACAAGCTAAAGCAATTCATTAGATGTGGGGGGATACAGAGCAGTGTGTTTGACACCACTGGATTTATTGTTATATTTAAGACGGGAAGTCAAGGTATCACAGAGACAATAGTTTTCACAAAAGGAAGTGACTCAGCAGTCCACATTACTGATGCTGCGTTGCAAATGTAAGTGGTGGAGCAGGGATAGTGGGTGTGGGATAACAAACACTCTAGGAGAGATATTATAGGCGCACTGAAAATTAGACTTCATTCAACAGCCATCAACATCAGACAGAAAAGACAAGAGGTAAGAGGCAAACTGATTTTGTATATTACAAAGCTGGTATTAGTGCAGCAGATGAAACCTTACTGTTAAAAGTAGATTTGATTATGATCCTGGTATGTTTCTAGCTGTGTGATAATAAAACCACATACACAGCGATAATGTGACTGCAACGGGGGATTTGCTCAGGTCGAGGAGAGTAATATATACATATATATGTATATATTACATATAAGTATGTATATATTACTATATATATGACCATATATATATATGAACTACATTATGAGACTTAATTTCTACAAAATAAGAGAGATAATTCCCAGTCACGTAACTGGTTCACTGATGGTGAAAAATGTTTTTTAATGTGTTGTTTAGCTTCAAGCACCAAGGCTAAAATCTTTCAACAATGGAGGATAAGCTTGCCTCATAACTTTTGTTGGCAAACTTTTATGAAGCCTGGAAGCCCTGTGAGAGAACTTTCTCAAGTGGATTAAAATGACATTTCTGATTAGTTTGTTTTGGCCCAAATGGCCATGGAGCTACTCCCTTGACACCAAAGTAATATAGCCCACTTGTCCTAAATTGACTGCCTCAGCATGGCAAACTTTACAGCTTTATATAAGTGTAATTTTAAAGTTGTGCTTGGTCCAAGCCGAGTCTTTTTTTTTCTACTAAAGACTAATCAACAAGGAAAGTTTTATAAAAAAGAAGCTACTGGAAGTTCTCTCTGGCAAAATTACAATACTTCTGAGACATAGCAACCTGCTATTATAAACAAAGGAGTGTGCTGGTGGGGAAACAGGAAGCATGTTGTGAACTTGGAATGTGGCAGTTAGCTCACCAATGTCATTCTTGGATGCTGTCCAGCAAGTTGCTTTCTCTTGCATGTAAATGACATTTAAATGTTTTCTCTAGTAATTGTACAGTACAATTAAATTAGTTTTAAAAAAAGACATTTGGGCATAAAACCAAAATAATAAAAACTGGAATTATTTAAAAGAGAAAGTTCCTTGAAGGTAAGGGGAACTGCAAACTGAGGCAATAATTCACTGTGGCCTCGTCATTATGAGGGACACCTTTTACAAGTGGTCGTGTGAGTGACTGTTAATAATTAATATTGATTATAGCTACTTTAAACTGAATAGGACAAACAGAGGAAAATCTAAGTCTCTTTTACAGATCTCTTTGAAGATCTGTTGTCAGGTATGTTTCTGTATTGCCTCATACTCCCATTGTCGACTGTTTATGCTGTGGGGATGAGGGTCAGCGACCTATTCCCTAATGATCTTTCCTGCCTGTGTTTCCTGCTGTACTTCTCAGAATGTTTCTTTGTCTGAGATGATTTGCTTCAGTCTGTGGCATTTACAAGGACAGCCCTGCAGCCATTCTTTGTATTGCCTTAGTAATCTGAGGTGACTGATCTGACCAGAAAGCCTTTGGCAATCTCTCCCCTCGATCTTCTATTGATTTAGACTATCACTAAGATTGCCTGCTGCGGCTGTCAGATAATGTGTAAAGGTTGGTAGGAAGCACAACTTCTAGATTAATTTTCAGACATGCTTTGATGTTTGAAATGAGTGTTAATGTAAAATGTGCATACAGTTTGTCACGCTGGGAAAACATTTCCATTCCAGTGTAGGATGTGCGGCTCCCTTCTTTGACGAAAGAATTGTGACTGGAAACCCCTCACCTCTCTTTCCATACTGAGCCGCCTTAAACAATAGCCAAATCTTTTGTGTGTGTGTGGTGTTATGAATAGAGTGGTTGCATGGGAGCATTCCTCGTTTTGTGCATTTTTCCTATTCGCCTGTTTGTGTCCTTCACACTCTCTAGCCCCCCCCTCTCGTCCCCCAAACCACCCGACATCAGGTCAAAACCCTCTCGTCTCCAACAAGGCCACCACTTAACACTTTAAATCCGCAGCACTTCTTGTTGCAGGAACATATTATTGATGTTTGTCCTGGTTCTTTTTTCATGTTGTTGACCTATAAGGAAAAGATAATGGGTGACACTTCCTTAAGGGCTTCTCTCATCGAGGGAAATCTCCTCGGTCACAGGGTCATAGCGGTGTGGGAGCATTGATGGAGGCCATTTTCATCAGCAGTCAAACAGCCCATTTTCTGCACTATCACTAATGGACAGGGCTATCATTTATGAAGGGTAATGCCTTTAAAGGCGACATCAATGGAAGCTAATGATCTGACCGGCACTCTGTTAGACGTAATCCTTTGTTGGATGATATTTAGACTCATACCTTGATGAGGTGCTTTCAGTGATGAATGGTGAGCGTATAAAAGTAATATTGATGGCTGAAAATTTTTCAAGAACTCCATTTTAAATGATTCATTTACAATGGAGATGCATATCCTGCAGGTGAATAAAAATGCTGTGGTGCCTGTGGAGATGAGCGCTCCTGTGAAAAACAAATATACCCTGGGACCCATCTGAGATGTGAGTTTTCTATTTCCAAAAGTCAAAATGTATACAGTTTTTATAGATGCTTCCTGCTTTGCACCCTCAAATCTTTTTTCCTTTCCTTGTGTATCTAATTATTCACCTGAAATACATCCATGCAGGTTTGCGTTCTCCACACAGACATATGTTTTCTGTGGACACACCTTTTCCCCCTCTCATCACTGCCAGATTAAGGACCCTGCAGCACCCTGTAAACAAAAGCATAAATCACTTGCGCTTCTCCTCAGCTGCCTGACTGAAATTCATGGGTCCCGGCTCCACTAAATCACAGTGGATGAGTGCCCAGGGGAGGCCAGAAGGCTAATACACACTGTCCATGAATACCATCGGCAGCGAGGCCAGTCGTGTACGTCTAAACACAGTCAGTTCAGAGATGGATTGCCCTAAGCTGAGTAGCCACAGGGAGAGACGAGAACACCTGTAAGGATGCCAAGGGTTTAATAATTGTAGCCAAGTCAATTTTATCTATTTAACCCAATATCATTAATCACACATTTGCCTCAAAAGGCCTCTGGGTCTGTAAAGCATATGAAACTCTCTATCAGGAGACCCTTGATTTGGATAACTAAAAGATCTTCCTCCAACAGTGGGGAGGGGTGGGGGGTGGGGGGGGGGGCAGAGAGATGCTTGTATGCTCATGCTTGTGAGACAACAAAACAGACAAACAAACAGATAAACAAACAGAGGGTTAGAAAAATACAGAGTTTTTTTTTTTTCAGAAAATCCACCGTACTCTTGCTGGCAAGTCAAACATGAAATTTAAGTACAACGCTTAATAGACTCCTTGAGACTGAGACTGAGCTGTCGGACAGATAATGGTGACAATCATAAGGCCTGAAGCTATCAAAGGATGAGCAACTAACTGAAAGTTTAGGTGAAAGCCTGCAAAGTTTGGATTTAAAGGCCTAAACAGACTGTCTGATGTCAGCAGGGAGGTTATTCTAGCGAAAAAGAGCATGATGGGAGAAGGCCCTGAAGCCAGATGACATTTTAACTCTGAGGACAGACTGGAGCCCTGTACTGAGAGTGTATCAGTGGGATCAGACAGATATAAATGGGAGGTGAATGAAACATTCTGATGGCATTATCCAGTCAATTAATTTAATAATATTTTTGGAACAGAAATGATTAATGATGGTACAAGTCTAAATACGTAGGACTAGAAATGTTATCTGTTCCTAATTAATCTAAGGAAGAATTTCAGTAGTCTAATACATCAACCTCATTGGGATGTACCTGTGTTTACAGTTAACCCATAGATTATCCTACAATTTAAATATTTCTCTTAACTAAAGTAGTGTAATAGTGTGGTAGTGAGCACTCGTTTCATTTTAATCTGAGCACCGCTGAAACAGGCCCTAGACAGTGCAGCTTGTCACGTTTAATTATTATAGATAATTAATAACATATAAAGAATAACAATAATATTAACATTATCTGTAGTGAACTGTTTGGGGAGAAACATCCATCTGTAGAAACACCTCAGCAAGTGAGGGGTCTGCATGTTCCTGTTCAAGCTACATTTCACTTGTTGCACAAACATACAGCTGAGTATCATCAGCATAGTAGTGGAAGTTAATTCCAAGACTATGTGTAAATTTGTTCAATAGACAAACTATAAGAAGACAAAGGTGGACTAAGAACAGAGACCAAAAATGTTCCATATGTGATATACTATTACTGTAGAAAACACAATGTATTCTTTTCAAGAAGTAAGTATAGCAGTAAACAGTAGATGTGGTGTGAAAAGGCTCACTGAAATCCAGAACTTGAAGATTAACACTTGGCAAATTTCAGTAAATTTCAGAAATTTAGGACTTTGTTAATTGTTACTGATTTGATGACATAAGACGGCTAACGCTTGTAATCCAATACATAGTAGTGCCATGAGGTGTTAAAAATATTCCAGTTTTGATTTTCTTTTGGGTGGAAGAGGTATAACTAAATCAAGGAGACTTGAAAGAAAAGTACACAGAAGCTGGACTGAAAACATAATACCACGGGACAATGTGAGGGAGCATGAAACGGGATGACACCCTCTTGGTTAACATAAACACTTCAGTTCATCAGCCATAACAATAGAAGGTAGGAAATGTGTTTCCTTCCCACTTAAGTGAAGGTCTTTAGCACAACACCACAACCTATTTAGTTTGTTTTGTTATGTGACATGCATTAACATGTTATTTCCATTTTGACAAACCTTATTGCAGTCAACACATGAAGTATTGCCTTTCAATGGCTTTTTGGAGTTTTACTGTGGTGTTGTTGTTGAGAGATTATGGTCATTTTGTTTGATATTTTTACTGAAAACTCATGACAACTATTGAACGAATTAGCATCTAATTGGCATGGACATTTTTAAAATGTCTATGATTCACAGCTTTTCCATCTAACGTTATATTCAGCTCCTACTACACTTTTTTTGAGGATATATTTTGCTGTAAGGAAGATACCGCTGATGTTTACACTGTGAATAAACTACAACCATACATATTATAAATAGCTCATGTCAAAATATTCAGAAATGCTTCTTTTTTTATATCTTCTCCTGTCTTCACTTACCCAACACTACATATAAGCTTTTCCTTTCCTTGACCTTTCTGCTTACAACGTTCTTATAAATGTAAACTATGAAATGCTTTCACATGCATCCTTTAACGCTTTCAGCATAATGTCAAAGACCTTTATGCTGACATGGATATCACAAATAAATTTTACAGTGTGACAGAGCTGCTAGCGTGGCCATACACTCTTGTTACGGGACGGGCTCACCCTTTGTTTGTGATTATGTGGCAACTGGGATGGACTCACCTTGCCCAGATCGAGGTGAACCACTAAAGCTTAATTAAAGGAGCTGCATTGGAAGCACCAGCATGCGGACATCTGTCCGGTCTTATTATTGAATGAGAAATAATTTCTCTGTCAGGCATGGATGGCTCACGAGGGGATGCAATGCATAGAGATCCCTGTCTGCTTCCACTGTAATTACCATAATAATTTCCTTTTTATAATTATGGCAGATACACAGGCTTTAAATCTCTGGCGTCCAAGGCAACACCGTCTATAAGCACTCCAGTGTGAAGTGGTTGTCTGAGAGTTGTTAATCACACAGTGGGTCATCTTTTTCACGGAGGTAGTTTGAACCACATTTAATCATCCTATCATAAAATACCTTTTGAAGCTAGAATCTCATCTGGGAGCGCAGCCAAAATAAAGGATATGTTTAGGCCCAGTAATGCCGCAATAACACATCAGCAACTTCAAAGTGCAAGCAAACAGAGGAGGCTAATCCTCCGCGTTAGCAAACATTGGCGTCAAGTTTGAGCACGGCTCTACATCCGCTAAGAAGGTAGGCCAGCTACCCGCTATGCTCTGAGCCAGATTAGCTTCCTGATTCCGCAAAAACATGCCTCTGATCTCCTCAGAGCTGGTTTCAGGGCGATAAACTCTCCCTCAGACATAAATTTGTCCTGCTTCAAAGCTGCTCACAACACCACCGAGCTTACAGGAGGCATACGATATGTATCCAAATATTCTTTTACCCATTTACACTCCAAACAAAAGATAACAAGAATCCCTGAGATGCTTGTTCTTTTACAGATTAGAGAGAATTATGGCTCGTATAAATCTGATTGTGGAGGACAGAACGATGTTGAGCTGGTCAAGAGCAACAGCCTGAATTTGATGTATCCATGAATCACATGCAGGATCAGTGACGATGCAGATGTGGGTAATAAAAGCACTGTGGTACAAGTGGAGTTTGCCACACTTAATGTTTGCACATGAATGAATGATGCAAAAATCTTTAAAAGACTTTACACATCTGGACATGTCATGCACTGGGACTCTTCATTGTAGAAGTTTTCTGGAGGGTGGTAGTGAGAAATTGCAAATGTAGCCTATAGTTAACCCCATTTTTTTCTTACCTTTTAAAGTTTCGCTACCTTTCCATAATAAAGCGCATAAAATCAGAAAAATAATAAATATAGTTCTGGAGATGAGTAGTCATTGCGATGGAGGGAGTATGCCACGGTGTCACATATTTTATGTCCAAAATGAATATGAGCTTCTAATTTTATGCCAAGGCAAAGCCAGCAGTTGTGCTAATGCCCTTGTATTCAGGTTTGGAAATTAAAGGCCCGTACAAAAACTATATGTAGCTGCAGTCAGAAATGATGGATCCCATTACTGATTGCATTCAAGTTTTTATTATTACACCATGATGCAAACCAGGTAGTTGTTCCACCAATGCTCTCTTCATAAAATGTTGTGAAGTTTTCTTGGCACAAACAATGCTGTGAAGTAGAAGCACAAGTTTGTAGTTTGAAGTTTCTTGCAGTTGAGAGAGATTTTCTGGTCCAGTGTCCTCAAAGAAAATGTTCATATGGGACACTTGTCCTTAATGTAGAGAGTGATGAAGTAAGGATGCGTAAGGTGTGATGGATAGAGGTCTAAGGTTTTTCTCAAACTTTAACCAAATGCTTTTTGTTTTACTTGCACAACATCCAATTTAGCATTGTGCTCCCACACATTGTCAGATATGTGATGGAGAGTTGAGCTGATGATGAACTGAACCAGACCTAAAGTCTCTTTTATTCCACTTGATCTACTTACATGTCAAAACCTAGCACCCGCATTACCCAGATTGCAATGTCAAGAGATTTAAGGTCTGGTAAACACAGTGTGTTTTTCATTATTTTTCAAACTTGTACCATCAAATTTGTAGTGTTCAAACTGATAAATTGAAATTTGCTGATCCTCCTCTGGACCCACAAAAGGCTTCACATTTAAAATTTTTCACTTACTCCATAGTACCCCCCCACACCCAGTAATCACTCCTTCAAGTGTAAGATTGGTGTAGTTCCTTTCAACCACACAGCTGTTGCCATACACATGTTATGAAATGAAAGAATTTTCAAAACCGTCATCAACGTACACAGTTGTGAGACTTACAGACCTGTACAATATCAGTGTTCTTGTCTGGCAGTGTGGTTGGGTTTTGAACATCAGAAGACATGTTACTGTTATTGATTTTCTCTCCAGACTCAAATCCCTCAAAGTCCCGTTCTTTCCAGCTGCAGCAGGCAGCTGCACTACAATCAAGATTATTCAGTTGCATCCTTTTGAAGCCTGTAACAGCCTGTAGATTATGGTGAGACTGATGTATCACAAGGCCACAGATGGCAAAGCACAATGCACCGTAATGTCCCAACGTTCGCGTTGTTGCTGCAGCTTTTTCTAACCACATGAGGGTAATTTGTGCTGCAGTGCAGTGCAGCTTTGTGTACCTCAATGTAATGGGCCATTTCTAACAGTGATGTTGAGACCTTTCAAACACGTTAAAAGGAATGACCTTTAAAATCACATGATCCCAGAGAGTAAAGCAATTATCTGCATTTATGGCTTAAAAACGTCAAGAAATGTTTCATTGATCTGACGGGTTTTGTGGATTTTCCCTCTGAGATGTGATATAATGATGAATTGGATGTTAAAGTGGTGTGTCAAAAACAGAGAACTGTAGAGCTTACAAACAATCCACCATTAACCTTTCCTGTCTACATTTCCCTTCTGGTCTGTCACTTGTCTGCACTTTGAAGTTTTTTTGCTCCTTTTATTGAAAAGGTCATTTACGACTGTCAGGGAAAAAAAGCGAGGGCATAATGAATCATTCATGATATCAGCCCGTCTTTGTATTGCACCAATATGGTTCCCGTGGAAAATTCATTTAAAAATATATAGAAAAAGAAAAGGAAAGACAAGGTTTTTCAGCCAGATGGCTCTCTGACATAAAGCCTTGTAAACTGTACAAGAGTTATATGTTAAGTATAAACTGAATTTCCTTAGTTAAAGTTTCAGTATATTGTTTATATGCACATAATATTGATGGTTCTAGTTTAATTAAAACATTTAGTTTGTAACCAGATTCTGTGATATATTATTAAGTGATATTTCAGAATATTCCTAACTGCTGAAAAATTCATATTTCTATTCAGAGACCTGCAAAGCCCTTTGGCTTTCCCTGACAATTTTTTTTATATCACTGTGCTTTTGTCTGCCGATATCACTCTACAGAGACTGACTGAAGCACTGAGGCCTGTACATCTTTTACTTAAAAGATATGAAATTAAAGCTACAATTGTCTTGCTTACTATGGTAATAAATCAAAGCAACGCATCAATTAAATGGAAAACATAAAATAATTAGAGTCAGATCTACTTGTGCCCTGACGATGGAGCAGTGATATTCTAAGCCTATTAACTTACGTATTCACATCTGTGATATTTTGCCAGCTGTTCTTTCTGCATTTGGCAGCTAAAACTGTGTTGCTTTTAGCCTAGATTATGTCTTTCACTTCTTGGTATTTCTCTAATATTACAGTGTGCTCTGTATTTGTAAAATACGCTGCTCTGCTGCCAGTAAGCTTGTCCATGTTTGTGATTAGACATTTACTGCAAACACCACCCTTTTCCTGTAAATACACGCATGCTTATATTGGAAAGCCCTGGGTCAGAGGACACTCTGTGACACTGTGTGTGTGTGTGTGTGTGTGTGTGTGTGTGTTTTAGCCAGTATTTCAGACTGGTCCTATACTGGCAA
Organism: Amniataba percoides; assembly: GCA_037176925.1. Classification (NCBI taxonomy): domain Eukaryota; kingdom Metazoa; phylum Chordata; class Actinopteri; order Centrarchiformes; family Terapontidae; genus Amniataba; species Amniataba percoides. Next base: position 11,147,326 of record JBAJHX010000051.1, read on the forward strand.
ACATGTATTTTACTTGGCAGCAGTAATCTTCATCTTTTATTCACTTCTCCCTCTCTGTTCCATCTTTCCTCTTCTTCTTCCATTTATCTGGGATGTCATGGACAGAGAGGCAGGTAGATGATTGCTGTGTGCATTACCGTCAACCAATCATGTCTCTTGTTGAGAAGTGTGGCTTGTGAGCAGGAGCTCTAGCCTGAGTGGATTCTGAGAGGTCAGTAAACTCTTCCTCCTGCTTGCTGCCTTATCGCCAGTCAAATTGACTGTTCACTGCCAAAATGACCCCGAGGCCACCGGTGCTCCCAGCGGGCTGTCCGAGAGCGCTCGGGGTTGACTTACTGAGCTGATTGTCGTGTGACCACTTAGCATGACTGCAGTTATTAAACTACAATAAAAGGTGTCCTGGGTCTGTTGGACTTGCTTTGCGGTACAGGCCTCAGATGTGAAATGTAAGTGAAAGTATTGTATTGAAAACAAATTTCTGAGGATAGTCATTAATTTGCTCTTCATGTCATTGTCTAGTATCAAAGTGCTGCCTTTTGCCCAGACTTCTTAACTTTATAGCACACTAAAATAAAACGTCTCTTCTTTTTGGCCCAAAAATGTTCACAGCCCGAATAGTTCTTCCCTTCGTACTCTCTCATTCTGTACCCTCCAACAAACCCTCCAATAGACATTAACTGTGTGATAGAGGCCTTTATGGGTGGAGATCAGGTCGGGCTGTGTGTTTATGAGCGCAGCGAAGCTTCCAGATTCGCTCATAAATGTGATTCATGATTGTGTGTGATGGAGATGTCCTCAAAGTTTAAGGGCTCAAATAGAGGGCACAGAGAGAGAAAGCGGAATTACCACTGACCTGTGCATGCTGGCTGTGTGTGTACGCACCTATCTGTATCTGTCAGTGCTTCATAAAGTCGGGCCATAATGGTCTCTTCTTTGGTCACACGTTTAAGTGTTTTAGTATTAGATTTTCAGTGATATTTGACATTCCCAGGTGAGTCTTCCTCTAGTTATTATCTGTCGACACCTTATGCAATAGAGGTTTTCAGCACAGTTCTGTACAACACGCAGCACAGTTAATGTGCATTGATGATCCTGGGTTGTATTATCAATTAACAAATGTTAATATGCCCTTTTTTGTGTTCCCATTATCACCATATCAGCTTAGATATTTTCATATTGTTGAGCAGTGCATCATCACAGATCAGGATCACGAGCTAAACCCTACTAGATTATTTAAAGTACATATAATTTCCTTAAAAAATAGTTACATTATAAACGTTTTAGTGGATGTTCTCTTTGGAGGGTTTCGACTGTGTGATTTGAGGAATTCTCTGAGGACAAAGACTGGTGCATTTTAAATGCATTGGTTTTGTGTTTGATAACTGCTGATGATTTTCTCAGCTAATTCATTAGTTCTTTTAATGTAATGTGTCTTTTACTACCAAGTCAATAGTAAACAAAGACAGATTGATTAGCAAAGATGTAATTATGTTACCAAAAAGTAATTATTATCAATTATTCAGGATACTGATAATTATAAACAACGTGTGGATGTTTCTTCCCTGCTATGACTTCAAATATGCACCATTCTACCATTTTTATTTGCTTATTGTTCCTGTAAAAATACAACAGGAGGGCAGATAAAGCTGTGCTCATTGAGTCATACAGGTCCAAGCAGCTCCTCTTCCTAATTCACTGTTTATAACATCAGTTATTTTGATTAAATAAATGTGTGACACAGCACTGAAACATGATAAAAACTTGACTAGAAATATATTATCTCTATCAAATCAAATGATGCACCACAGTGAATGGTCATGTTCGAGCTAAGAGACAGTCATGTCACTGCATGTTCCTGATACAGGTAAATATCATGAACTTGTGCTGAAATTTAACCATGTGTTGAAAGGAAAGGAAGGAAAAATACCTGGTCCAACCCACACTTTTCATTTAAAACTCAATTTGAAGAGAGAAATCCTTGCTTTTCACAGCATGTATAAACTCAGTGATTCAGGAGTGGTGTGTGCTTCTTCTCTCTTCAAACTTTTGTCCCTAAAATCACACACTACAGCCAATGCCTACAATCATTGCCCTGCAGAAACACACTGAGGTGCTCCTGTGACAATTTGTGAAAATTGTCTCAATTTTATTTGAGTGGCAAGTCACTTGCTACCTGCATGCAGCCACTCCAACAAAGAAACTCATTTTTTTCTCGGACTGCTTTGCTTCTTTGCCCGCAAAACAAATCTGTACAGTACAGCTCTTCCCCCGTGCGTCTTAAAGCTCTCACAGGGTCGAGAGGGTCACATTGATTGCATCCTGCCATTTTCTAGATGTCACTAGTCGGCTCTAATAGCTGTACTAAGCACTACAACTCTGCTGATGGCTGGAATCAGCAGTCAAAGATGCTGAAAAACGACTGAAGATAGAATGGCTGAAAGGGTGAGGGTATAATGTGAATTAATGCTTCACTGAGGGTGTTTTTCAATAGACCTGCTCTCTCAACACACACTGTGAGTACTCTTTAAGGTTTGAGTGGAAAGATGGAGTAATGGACTTCAAATAGTTGCACTAAGAATCAAGAAAAGAACAAGCATTTTTTAGTCAATTAAAAGCACAACAAATGCACAAGCAAATACTATAGTGAATGATGTTAAAAGTCCTTGCTGTCAAACATAAATGAAAATGATACCTGAAACGGTATTTGCCCAGCTTAGTGCTGTAAGTACCCAATCCAGGTCAAACTTCCACTGAGGAAGTTAAACAGCAACTAACTCTTCAAACATAGAAGTGATTACAGTATGATAACCTGAGGTAAAGTCAACATGTCTGTTTATTATAAGAGCTTTCTTCTCTGCCTGTTTCAATGACTCAACTCTTGTTCGGGAAAACACGTGTGCTCACACTTTAGTAGCTTTTGAGCAAGTTACATATTACATTTTTATCGATGAAAATCACCAATAAGTAACCCATAACCCATGACTTTGAACAAAAAAAGAAATAATGGGCATAATTTTCCTATTTGTATCAGCTCGCCAACAATATCTCACTCTTTTAACTACAGCTATCTCTCTGTACACCAGTAAAATACAGTATTTTAAATAAGACAAGCATTTTAGATGTTTGTCTTGTCTTCAAAAGGAAACAGCAGCATACAACACATTTTTTTATCTAAATTTTAGAGTGAAGTGCCTGTACGGCTTAGATTCTTTAAATCTGGTCGAGGCTGAGCATTAGTTGGGTTTTAACAGGAATTAGATATGGAGTTATGAGTGCAACTTGTAGCAGCATCTTCAAGGCTCTGGTGCAATGGAAGATCAACAGCTCATGTAATCTCCAACAAATTTCTATCTCTGTCATTGAAAAAACCTCACAACTTGTGCTACCCTATATATAATTCTACACCAAGCCTCACAATTCCTGAAGCCCACTTGATTAACTTTATATAGATAGTAAATTAGAACATCAGCCAGTGTTTCCAATCAAAGCTTTACTGTAGCTTTTTGAGCCACAAGTGATTCATCTAACAGAAGTGACATCGGAAAAGGTCACATAAATCATTCTTTGAGTGAGCTCAGTGACACTGGATCTTTGACATTATCCAGGCGCTGTGGGGAAAAAAAATAAAGTTTCTCTGAGCATGACAATTTTTCACTCCCCCCAAAAAAGTATGTAATCCTTCAACTTCACTAATCACTTGACTTGGAGGTGTGAAGTTTTCACTTTGCTGCAATAAAATCCACCTAATGACAACCACAGCAACCCGTCCAGAGTTTGACTCACACACAACTGGACTCTCTTAAGCGCAGAATTACTGTCAAACTTTATTTAGCACATGTTAAACAACTTCAGCGGTTTACCAGACCCACCGTAAATCATGTTAAAGCCGCAGATAAAACTCAGCATTATGGATGATCTGGTTCGCACAGCAATTAAGTACAGGATCAAACTGGGCATGCTGTGTAACTAAGCTGTGACGCTGCTGTCATTCAGGGCAGGAACGGCCTGAGTGTTTGACACAGTGTTTTTCCCTGTAATACGGACCAGTAAATTCAAGTATCATGTTTGTGCAGGGTGTGGACACACTCAACCGAAAACAGGTTAAACATGTTGTGTCATTTAGTACGTTTAATTAAATTTGACAGCCAGTACAGTCAGTTGAAGTTGAGTTACTGAGCACGTTTTTTTTGACAGTTTACCAACATCAGTTTCACTTTGTGTTATCAGTGATTTAGATATTCTGTTGGACTTCGTTGTTGGACGTTTCGAACATGCCTACTTGTCTGACTGCTTGTCCCTCTCCTTGCAGGGCCTTTGCATTGCAGAAAAGTTGATAACAACAGATAACAACAATAAACAAGGCTGAAGATATGCGTCCTTTTTGAACTTTCCACTTTCAGTTGATAAGCTGGTTTTAATGGTACCTACAGATAGTTGCTATGAAACCAATTAAACTGGACATTTAAGCCATAAAACCTGCAGGATTTGAGCAACAGGAGGCATAAATCAGACAACAGATGACTAACGCAGCAGTGCGAGCGTCGACACTTCTGAATTGTCTCGTTATGTCAGTTAACACAATAGACTTGGGAGAATTACAAGGGAAGAGTCACCAGCTACAGGAAGCTGTAATGGGCTAAACGTGTTTTATTAAGAGTGAGGTATAACAGAATGATTGTATCATGCGGGAAGTGATAACAAATATGATAATTCATTATAATAATACCCAATACACATGATAAGCAGTCAGCTGAGGTCTTAGCCAGATAACTGATTCAATATTTAACACTTTACTGCTACAGTCACGTCATGTCTTTGACGACAATAGCTCATAGAGTCATAAAAACATAAAAACCTGCAGTCAGAAATGAAGGTAAAACACAATATGGCAACATTCACAGTGAAGGATGGATAATGAAAGAAAAACTTACAACACAGCCCAGTGGCAAATCTGACATATTCAGAATGATGTTTACCACTTCTAACGCTGTATCAGCCAGACTGAGTGGCGTGCGATGATACTGGTATGTCTGCCAATAGTTAGAGTAGTTTAGAATCAGTAATGAGGACCAAGGGTGACCATGAATGCTGTATTGTTCCACATAGGCGTCCTTTGTGCAGGTGGTAATTACCAAAGCTGCAGCAGGAATTTATTATATTATATGACATATAACAACCCAGATGTTATATGATGTTATAACACTGATTTTATTTTTATTTTTTTCATATTCCAGTATAATGCATGAAAAGTGGTGAGGGTATTCAGAGATATATTGTGATGGTGGATGATTGCGTGTATTCTGCCAAACCAAGGTACGTGAAGCAAGAAGATTGTTCTCACCAGACAAACAGCAGCATTCAAATGTTCAGTGCATCTGATGTTTATGTTTCCACAAAGAAGCCACCTCTGTGGACCCCAAGAACCAAAGACAGACGCAGTGTGACACCATTGTCAACATCAACACTGCAAAACTCCTTAAGGGGGATGTTTGTGCATTTAAAGTGTCTGCATCTGTCTCCTAAATCAACAGCTAACGATTAAATGCACGGGTATTTTTTTCAAACCTACATACCTTGTGTCCTTAGCAGCAGATTAGTCCATCTACACAAATCATACTCCCTAAAAACGATTTATTATGCATTATTGACACTAGCAAATATACAATATTTTATTTCATATAAGTAAGCATAACTTCTTCGGCTGAAGCGACTCTTTTTCTGGACAAGAAGACTGGAAGAGCTTCTGTTTGTTTCAGTTTGAAATCATGGCAGGACACAGCAGCCAAAGTCTGAGATTTTTCTGGATGGTGCGTTTTTTATGAGATCTTCTGATTTCTCCAGTTGGAAATTTGGCCAGGAAGTGTTTATAGCAGAAAGGTAGAGGTAGTTTCGGGAACTATGCTACTGAATCAGTCCTAACTCATCTCACTATTTGAAATTTATTTTGAGTTTTGTCACATTCAGAGCTCATGTGGTCCATTTTATCTTCTCACTGTCATGCTCCGGTTCTGCTTGTGCTCTCTCGAATTTTTCAGCACTTTTAACATTTTGGCACCAGAATGTTGTAAAAAAAAAACATGTGGTTAAGAAAAAAACCATAAAGGAGTAATTCATCAATTCAGCCTGATACCTCAATAAAACAGAAGCTGTCTGGCTCACAGTGGACAGTTTAAAAAAATGTGTCAGGATCAACTGTTTACTGGACAACCCTCTAATTTTCTGCTAGTGTCCTCTGGGTCGGCATGCTTCGTTGGTCCAGATGTATATTTCTTCACACAGTGCTATTTTCTGTGTGAACACAGAGAACCTAAGGATGCTTCCATTTAGAGGGAGGAAAAGATAATTACACGTTAACTTAAAGTTGTGTAATCACATCCCGAGTCCTCTGACTGGGCTGTATATATGGGGGTTTCCGCAGTGTGGTACAGTCAGTAACAAATGCATTCACATGTGCTGTACATATGTAGCAATGGCTGCAGTCGCCGTCAACAGGTGTCTCTACCCCTGAGAATTTAATTTTCATCACTGATATCCCTGTAAATAACCACAGGCATAAATGATCCATGAAAAGTAGATACATTTTGTGACTGGGACAAACTAATCCAAAAACAGGTTTACACAGAGGAAGAACATAAGAGATACAAATCTACCCTTGTTCGTCTCCCTAATGGACAACAGTGAAGCTCTTTCCGTGGTTGAGGGCAACTCAAATTCTCCCGTCGTAAGTGTCTGAGATCTCTTTGGCAGGCGGTGCTCTGCTCCCCGTCGTTCCTCATCTCCCAGTGCTCAATTAAGTAAATGACTACCAGTTACTTCATCTGTGTCACAGTGGACAAGCAGCTCTCTAATTAACACTCATACAGTACGAGTCTAAATAAGTGCCGCTGAAAATCACTGCTTATTATGACTGGAAAATGTGTTGTGTAAGATGTGTATGAGAGGATGATACTGGCATCACTCAAAAAAAAGCATTTCCCAAGTTTCTGACTGATTTCCTAATCCATGCAAATATGTTAAACAGGAAATAACATGTAATCAATTAAGCAAAATTAATTAGTTTATTATCAGTTATATTTACTCTCTGTTATTAAACACATTTGCATATCATGTACACTACAGGCCAAAAGTTTGGAAGCAACCGTTCACAATATCTTTCTTAAACCAGCATAGTTATATGTATTTTGGGATGTATTTACTGCATGATCAGACTTTGCTTTCATTGATATGCACTCTTTGGCTTTTGAGAGTCAGCATACAAAAGCCTCTGACAAAGTACTGCAGAAATGGCTAGAAAGGAGCAACTGATTAAAGAAACAAGAGTACAGTTTTGTACATTGAG